>JANIWQ010000067.1:0-59917 GCA_030555725.1 Pichia sp. yHMH446
TCGTTTAGCCATGTTTTGGCTGTTACCTCAATGTAGTTTTGGTGATTGTGATAGGTGTATGAGAGATGATGAAATTGAAGGAAGTCGATTGGTTTTTTGGAGCTACTGAATGCAGATTGCATCAGTGTTTGGTTCACGAGGTCATAATCAGGGTGGGAAGTGGGACTATAAATTATGTTGAGGAGGTCTTGTGGTTGACCATTGTTTGGAAAGTAAAATCACAGTAATGATCCTTCCGCAGACGAGCCATCGCGAAACCAACCAGAGTAGTTACCCTCCTTTACAAAAACGTCTTAGCGCAAGTGGTTTAGTGGTAAAATTCAACGTTGCCATCGTTGAGCCCCTGGTTCGATTCCGGGCTTGCGCAACTTTCCGAGATAGTTTAGTGGCTAGAATTTCCGCTTGTCACGCGGGAGACCGGGGTTCAATTCCCCGTCTCGGAGATTTTTTACATAATCTGTGAAAGTCGTCGTTGCTGGTAAATATTAATTATTGATCACACACTTTCTAGAATAACAAGTAATTTTTTATTAAATTGGAAGTATCTTAGCTCTCCCGCTATAAAGAAGTGCAAATCAATTACTGCCTTGACATTTTGGTTCAGAAGACAGGGACGAGGCAACCTTACAAAAAATGCGCAGTCATTATATAACTACTTGTCTCAATTTCTAAAAGAGGATTTCGGCATGTTATCTGAGCAATTGGAGTCAATTAAGTCAACAAGGTCTTCGAAACCAGTTTAAAACGTCCACCTTGTTCTTTACTAGGAGATTCAAAATGAGTCGAATCATTTATGATTGCAAAGTTCCTTCAAAAAACGTTAACGCTTGATATTTAATGACAAGCTGAAATTTTTAAGGGGGTAGAAAATGTTATTAAAGTAAGGCTAACACCAGTGTTCGACAGAATATATGAACTATCCTAAATTTCAGATGATTCGGAAAAATCAAGAAAGTAAAAAAACTTAGGTTAAAGCATAGACGAGATTCATTGTATATTTGACTATTTCTACAAAGGACCAATAACCTGCTGTTAGACAGACTTCGGGATATCAAAAAGGTTGTAATAGTCAACGAAAGCTCCATTAATATTGCCCTCCCCACAACTTGGGAGTGACAGTAGTGCTCTTAAGGAATACGAGTCTCCTGGTCTAGTCAAAAATAAGAAATCTAACCAGTTCTGACGGAAACCAAAATCATACTCACACGTGTTAGAAATTCTAGACTTTCTGTCAATTAGATCTGTTGTAATAAAACGCATTTGATCAAGCCCAACCATTTTGCATATCCTAGAGTCAAGTAAGTCGGCCAATACCGCTAGTACTTTCATAACTGGGCGTTTTGTAGCTTTAGAAAACAGTACTGGTTTACTGAAACGCAAATTTCCATCTACCTCATTATCTTCAGTGCCTTCACAATTTTCTGTATTTTCGTCAATCGGAACAGATGAGAAAGGATTATGTTGTCTCTCAACTTTGTGTTTATGAGAAAACTCATAGGTTGTATAGCCTTTAGAAATTTGAAATGATTGAACAAGAATAAGGATCGTCAACCATACGGACTGAATTACAACCCACCAAAACAATCCAAAGATGAATGGGCATCCTTGAGAGCCAAGACAAAGTTCACGGCTATAAAGATTGCACTCTATGGTATCAAAATTTTGTTGATGTTTGAAATAGTGGAAAGTTATATTCAGCCACGCACAAATCCCGACTAGTAATGATAAGGCAAATGCGAAAAATACTTTATGGTTCCTCACACCAATATTATTGTTAACCCACGGGCAATAATGATCAAATTTGGCAATATTCAATTGCTTTTCTTTCGAATATTTAGATCTTAACGGTTTTCTTATATTGGAATAAATGCAAAAATTGTTAGAATCAAACTTTCGTATTTCTAAGAGTTGATATATTATAGCTTTTACTTTTCCAGGTTCACTTTCCGATGGTATATACCCAGGATCCATCATCATCGCAATAACGAAAAGGAAAATAGCACAAGAGGACCCCACAACCAGAAGAATAGTAACTAATTGTTTTTGTCTTACCGTAGGGATAAACATTTCAAAAGCCCAAGTGATAATACACCAGTATGCACTTGCCGAAAAAAGACCCGCAAAAAATGGAGTCTTGAGCATAGCTATCTTACCTTGATCCATAGAGGGTATCAACATTTTTTTCAGAATTAATTGCTGAATGGCAAAAAGAATGAATACATTGAGGATTTTGTAAATGAAACTGTGGCTTCTGGTCAAACTATATATAATGAGCGGAAGAGTAATATATGGCAAAGAAAAGGTGATAAACCTGGCGGAATCTTTTGACAATAAGGCTGAATGCTTATCTCCGGAATTGATATCCCTGTTTAACTCTTTTAAAATTGAATTCCACATGGAAAGACTCTTCATATCAGAAGCGATGTCCCAAGTTGACCTTCCATTACTCGTTTTAATTTTTACATCTGATTTAGCTTTAAGCAATGATGTTATCACTGGTTTACTGCCACCAACAATACCCCAATGTAAAGCACTAAAACCGTCTGAATCTAGTAGGTCTACTCTTGCTCCTGCATTCAAGAGGACGTCAACAGTAAGAAAGTCTCCTTGATAAGCTGCCCAATGAAGAGCAGTTCGTCCTGATGGATCTGTTCCATCAACATCAATTGATTTAATGTTCTGGAATTCACTTCCTTTACTTAATGTCCATAATACATAGACTACCATCATAACATTGCTAGAGAAAACCGAGGCATGAAGAAGTCCTATTCCATTTTTGTCAACAACTTCAATGTTGGCTCCAGTTTCTCGTATCAAGTAATCTGCGACGTATACAAGTCCATATCGAACTGCCCAAAGTAAAGGAGTAGCATTCATCTCACCTGCGGGGACATCAGGGTTTGCTCCGATCGAAACAAGGTATTTAATAGTGGCTAATCTGTTGTTAAGTGCCGCCCAATGAACTAAAGTAATGCCTTCAGAATCGGTTATATTTGAAGAAAGGGTACACATACTGTCTCTCGATTCTTCCAAGTGCAATTTTAAAACATCAATGTTTCCATGTTGGGCTGCAGTGACAAGCATTTTAACTATATCTGTATTTTCCTCGTTATCAATTTGACTTTCGTTATCTCTTTCATTGTATGAGATTCTATCGTTGGGAGCTTGTAATGATGATGAATCAAAATCCCTTCCTAGGTCGATGACCATGTCATCTATTTTTTGAGAAACATGCATAACTTTATCGTGGCTATCTTTCGTTATATTGTTCAAGGTTTTCAAATGGATGGAAGAAATGTCACCGTCTTGATTATTATGCGAAACACTAGTCCTCTTTTCTGATAGATGGATATCTTTCATTTATTAACACTTTATTTCAATACCTAATGTTCAAAAGCGTGTATTGGCATTAAACTTCAGATTACTTGTTATTAGGATGACTTAAAGACTGTAGAGTGATTTGAAATTCTAGTAGAAAACAACGCCATGCCATTTCCGCGTCCCCAGAATAATTGGGACGTTACGTACTGAATGCTCTCAAAAGTGTCAAGTAATAACTGAGCAGTAAATCTCTACACTAAGCCTTTTCAATTTGTAGATACATTTAAGCTTGTCAGGAATATCCTTTCAACTGCAATTGATTGGTTTTTAATAAGCAGGAGTGAGGAGGAATGAAAAAATTGTTTTTAAATTCATTAGCCGAAGCTGTTTCAATAGGGGGTGTAAAGCTGCTCACCAAAGTTGTAAAACGTAAACAGTGAACAGAAGGATACATACTTAATCTGATACAAGATAGTTTGTGAAGAAAGACTATATATTCAGTACTTTCTGTCACCAAAGTGTTTGAAGAAGATAGTTAATTATTATTAGAAATGCATCAATAAAAAGAAATAAACTTATGAGAACAGAACTGTAAGAACATATACAAAACGTGTCAAACTGAATTATGAGCAGTAAACACTGATATGTTGATTAAATTTCCTTGAAAACGGAATTCCAATTTTTTTCAGGGCACATCGGTTTGAGGACATGCAAGTTGATCAAACCATATCCCAAACTACTGCACTATCAGTTGTTGCCTGGGAAGCCTCATAGTAAAGAGAAATCAATTAAAAGTAAACTAAGTTCATTATACAAATAATGATTAATTTTTTATATAAAGTTAAGAATCGACATAAAATTTTTAGGTTTCAACCAATCTCATAGTATTAGAGTGACCAACACCCTTTTGACGACCTTGAATAACAACAATAGTGTCACCTTTGTTGAAAATGTTGAGTTTGATTGCTTCATCAATTGCATAAGCGACTCTGTTTTCAACATCAACAGCCCAGTTTTCTTCATGCTTACCTGTATATAAGAATGGATAAACACCTCTGTAAAGGTGGCAAAATCTAGAGCATGCATCATTCCTAGTTACCATCAAAATTGGTACATTTGGTCTATATTTTGAACACAATCTAGCGGTTGCACCAGAGGTGGATAGCACAATGATAGCTTTAGCATTTTGTTCGAAAGTAGCATGAACAGCAGACATTGCAACTGTTTCAGTAATTGAAAATGGTTTTGGGGTTGCTTCTCTAATTTCAGAGAAATGAGTATAATAAGGTAGAGTCATCTCTGCTACTAAAGTTGTGTGATGCATCATTGAAACGGCTTCGATAGGGTAATCACCTTTTGCAGTTTCACCAGATAACATAACACAATCTGCACCATCAACGATTGCATTACCGACATCTGAAACTTCAGCTCTAGTTGGTCTTGGATTATAAGTCATTGATTCTAACATTTGAGTTGCACAAATTACTGGTTTACCAGCTAAATTACATTTTGCAATCATTTGCTTTTGAACAATGAAAACTTGAGGAGCTGGAATTTCAATACCCAAATCACCACGAGCAACCATAACACCATCAGTTTCAGCTAAAATTTCATCAAAATTATTGACACCTTGTTGATTTTCAATTTTAACAATGATTTGAATTTGTTTACCTTCCTCACCTAAAACTTTCCTAATTTCACGTACATCATTTGCAGTTCTAATGAATGAAGCAAAAACCATATGAACTTTATTTTTGATACCAAATTTCAGATCTTGAATATCCTTTTCTGATAAAGCTGGTAAATCAACATCAGTATTAGGTAAATTAACACCTTTATGAGATGAGATTTTACCATTATTAACAGCAACAACTTTGATATGTTGATCATCAACAATTTCTAAAACACGGAAAGATAATACACCATCGTCCACGTAAATGATCTTACCTGGTTGTATGACTTTGACAATATTTTTATAATCAATGTACATGACTTTATTATCACATGCTTCCTTATATTTTTCATCTGTAGAGAAAAGCATTTCATGGCCTGCAGTGACTGGCCAATCTTTACCATCCACAGTAGTTCCGGTTCTGATTTCAGGACCTTTAGTATCAAGAGCGATAGCCAAAGGTCTACCAGGATAGATCTCTTCAGATTTTCTAGCATTATCAATAACTGATTGATGATACCCATAAGAACCATGAGAGAAATTCATTCTAACAATATTTAAACCTGCTTTACGTAATGCAACTAAGGTATCAACATTGTTGGTCTTAGGACCAATTGTACCGATAATCGATGAACGTCTGAAGTTTCTTTCAGGAGTTTTGTTGACGTCAAGATTGACTAACCAGGAGACTTTGGAAGCTGACATATTGAATGAGTATATTAGAGGACCGATTTTTATAGTAGTAGAACTAGTTTATGCTAAGATAGTTCTGTTGTACAAATGGAGGACAATTGAACGTTGTAACTGCAATTGAAAGTAGAAGTCTTCTAGCTCAATTGCTTCGGATTATAAGGAAGAAGAAGGAGAAGAGAAGGAGGACTCTTTTATAATGACCGCAGGAAGCAACACAAACTAACATCCGCAGAGGTAGTGGTGCACCATCAGAACAGACGGGTAGCTTAAAAAATATATACCGTGTAACCTCCTGATAGCGAGCGTGGGCCGGACTGCCCGACAGCCCGCCAGCCGGACAGCCTGACAGCCTGACAGGCTGACAGGCCCGCAGCGCCCAGGACGGGCCCCCGTCCACCGGAGCTCGGGCACAGGGCACAGGCCGCAGCGGCGGGGCACTCCGCCCGATCGATCACGGTTTCCGGAACAGAGTGGGTCGTCGCTCGTCGCGGGTGTCGTCGCAAGCTCGCCGCGGGTGCCGTGCGTCGCCTGATCGGGTATTTCAGCCGAAAAGCACACTGTCGGCTATGAGCCGGCAGTGGGCCGGGTAACTGCCGGATAGTAGCCGAGAGACCGCACATCGCGTCGGGTGTGTCGGTCAGTGCGTTGCATCGCTGGGCGGCTGCGTTGCCTGGTCGGCCGCCCACGATGGGGGCGATTGGTCACAATCCGGTCCAATAAGTGTGCGAACTAAAGCCAAACTTCGTTCTCGCTCAAACAGGAGAGCACCCAGATCGCAATTGTACCTTTGATATGCAATTTCCTAACTCTAATCTTGTTTGCTTACATTGTTTTTTTCCGACCTCAATCCTCAGTACACGAGAGCAAGCTTCACACCAGATTCTTATAACACACGAGACAGCCTCAAGTTTCCTCACTTATTAAATTACCCTAATATTACGCTTGAATGTTTATGTTAAGAGTTTTGTAAATTTTTGAAGAACTGTAACAAACATCTGATCGAGAATTTTTCAGATTGCAGATTTTACATTTAATTCCGAATTCCAAAATCCAAAATTCAAAGCTCATTGTTCTCTCAATATATTCATATCTACACCCTTATATACCCAAGCTATCAGTGCCTTAAACTCTCACTGTAAGCAGCAGCACCATGACCTATCAAGCACAGGAGAAAAGGTCAAATCCGTCCACCTCCGCACAACCAAATGAGAAACAACAACAAAAGCAACAACAAACGCAAAAGAGAAGTGTTGCCAAAAAGGCGTGTTTGGCCTGTAGAGATAAAAAGATAAAGTGTGATGGTGAATTACTACTTTCTGACAATCCTGCAGAACTACCCAAAAAAAATTACTATAAAAAATGCTCAAATTGTAAAAATGCTAACATAGATTGCGTTTTTGTACCTTCCAAAAGAGGTGGTAGAAGGAAGAGAAGAGCTTCTCAAAATGCAAATACCGAAATCAATCAGTTTTATGATGATACCTCATCTGTTGTTTCTGCGTCAGTTGTATCTAATTTTGAAAGTATACCCCTAAATAATTTACCCAACTCATACAATTCAACGCATTCTCATTCTCAAGGATACAGCAATTCAAGCTCTTTTCCTGGATCTCAGTTTTCTGTTAATAAGAATCAAAAACAATTGCATTCTTTACCCATTCAAGCTCAATCTTCAAATCTGCCTCCAGTATCATTTCAACAACAAGAGCAACAAAAAAATTATCAGCTTCCACAACAGACGCAGCAGTCACAACCACCATCACTGCAGCAGCCACATCAACTTTTACAGCAACAAACATCACAAATCCATGACTCACAGCAGCTGCAATCTCAACAGCCAATATGGAATAACCAGTACGGCATGTACGTTTACCCTGATGTTAATATGTCCCAATATCAACAATATGGTATGGGAGAGGATGCAGTACAGAAACATCAAGAGCAGCAAAAGCAACAGCAGACATCAATGATTGATTCATCAAAATTAGGTTCAAACCTCCACAACACACCGTCACAGCATGATGAAACAGCTACAGCTAGGCCTGCCATTCCATCAGGCTTTTACCAACCTTCCCAGAATCTAGGATCTTCCACTGTGAACAGAACGGTACCACCTCTACCATATGGTGGTTACATGTACCAAATCCCTTATCCTACAATGTTCTTTCCTTCCCAACAAACTGTGCCACATTTACCACCAATTCACCTACAGCATGCATCTCCTTCTACATCGGTTCCTGTACCACCACCAGCCTTATCATCACAACTGCATCATTCGTTTCCTCCTCCTCCACCACCACCACCACCGCCGCCGCCTCATGTATCACAATTACAGCACCAATCGATTGCATCCGTATATCCTGATCAATTTCGAGCACAAAAATTCAACGGTCATAGTTCTTCTAAAGAATCAAAATTTATTGATTTTGAAGATGAAAATTCGAAACATTATTTAAAGAGGAGAGTGGAACTAGAGAATGACAATGAGTATACAAATACAAGTACAGACAAATTAGAAAATCCATTGAAAAATAAGATCACAACAGATAAAAACAACTCTTCCGCTAAGCTTCCTTCTGATTCGTATGATGAGGGAAAGAACCTCCAATCTAAAAAGTCTTATGATGACGAAGCAGAAGCAAATAAAAATACTGAAGTTCGTCATGATGATATCAAGGATGATGACATTGATGACAACGATGTTGAAGATGTTGAAGATGTTGAAGAATACGAAGGACATACTGGCTACGACGATAACAAGAGTAAAGATTCTTGGTCAGTATCCATTGCTCCAAGTGATTCAGTTACTATGATTGGAGAGAAAAGGAGAAGACTACAAAATGCTCAGTATCAGTCTACTTTTGGCCCAATACATGAGAAACATACACTTTTGCATAAGCCATCCATATCTGGTTACTCCAGCATTTCCAATTCCAATAACAGTTCCAATCCCGCTAATGCAAATCGAATTGTAAATGTGAATACCAATTCCAGCTCAAATTCAAATACCAACTCTAATTCCTCAGCATCTTCCAAATTGAAAAATTTAACTAATGACACTTCTACCGATGTTTCAATCACTGAAAAATGGATCAATGAACAATCAAATGAAATTAATAAATCAGAATATTCCAAAGTAAACACTTCTTCAACTACTCAAAGACCGAAATACGCACCTTTGACTTTAGATATTGAATTACCAACTTTTATTACTGAAGATTTATTACTAAAATTGAAATTACCTGACTTCCAAACAATTTATAAACTTGTTGGTATCTATTACAAATATGTTCATCCAAATTATTTACTTTTACCCAATATGTCATATTTTTTTGATTTTATAGGTATTTCAAATGATTTTATTGCAATTTTGGCATGTATTATCAAAGCTTCTGTTAAATATATTTCACCTAAAGAAGTAGTTAATGAAGAATGGTTAGAAGAATCATATTGGCAAAATATTTATCAAAAGCATAAGTACAAAATCACAATGAGAGCTCATATTCTTTGTTCATTGATTTCATGTACTAGAGGAGATGATCAAGAAGTTCTTAAATCAATTGAAGCCTTGAATACAATAGATTTGGAAAGTTTGTTATCTCTCAAATGTTTAAGAAGAGTTGAAAAATTGATTGCTTCTTATAATCGTTCATCTTTGCTTGAAAGGGAAATGTTTATTAGGTTGTATTGGGTTACTTATAGGATCTCCTTATATAGAAGGTTAAGTTTTGGTTACCCATATGAACAAGATCCTTCTGAACCACGCCTTAAACTTTTAAAAGGGATTGAACCTCCACTTGAAGATTCAGTTTTTTACAAGGCAAGTGAAACTTTAGATGGTCTAGAAGATGTATATTTGAAAAATACTTGGATTTCTTCAATAAATCCAACAAGACCTGACGGCTCTAAGATTTATGATTCTACAGCTGTTATTATGTCTTCAATTTTACTTGAAGAAGTTATGGATACAATCGCAAATCATACTTTATTATCATATACATTGATCAGATTTTGTCATAGACTAAAGAAGATTTTTGAAATACATAATAAGTTTGAGCATTTACAACCATATCAACTTAAAACTCATCCTAATATGGACCCACATATTATCATTAAGTCTAATAATTTTACAAGTCTCTGTATCAATAGAATGACTTGTTTATTCTTAGGCACAGATTTATCATATGACTTACTTTTGTATAAACCTAAAAGTCTTGGAGCTGTTAGATCTCAATTAAATCCTTTTAATGATTTAACTGCAGTTGAAGTTGATCCAAGTTCATTAATTGAAATTACCAAAAAATTTGGTTCTGATGAGAGAAAATTACAAGCTTGGACTTGGTTTTTCAAATCTATGGATATTGGTATCGATATTGTTAGTTTATTGAAAGTTGGTGAAGGTGTTTGTTCTGGTACATTTTTCTCTAAAACTCCATTAGGTGAATTATTTGATACAGTTGTTGGTCCTTGTTGTGCAGGTAAGGCAACAATTAAAGACTGGTGTAAATTTAATGCCTGGACTAGAGAAGTCTCAAATATACCGGTTGAAAATCAAGGTTGGATTGCAATGCCTGATATTTTAACTATAATGATGTTTCAAGTTTTCTCATTTGTTTCTTCGTTAGCAATAGCTTTACAAGCAGTTAAAATAGTGGTTGTTGATATTGATGATGAAGGTGACTCTAAATCAAATGATAAGACTAATGATGGTAAAGTTCAAAATAATACTGTTCAAAATGATCCAATTGATACTGTTCAAGATGACCTTCTTTATAATATTCATGATGAATCCGATTTCAATTGTAAATCAACAAAAGACAAGTACGATATAGGTGGGGTATATACAGAGGATCAATTCATCAAATGTAAAAATAAGAGGGTTAATATTTTAACAATTGGTACTGATGAAATTCTTGTTTCTGGAATTGAATATTCAGCTGCACCAAATGTTTTTGATTGTTTGATAACAAATGGTGCTACAGGTATGCAATCTCGAGCTATTATCGAAAAACTGAAAATTGTTAGAAAATATTTAGGTATGATGGGAGATTATCATGGTGATTGTAAACTAGGAGCAAGTTATTGTGATAAAGTTCTTGAATATATACTTAAGACTTCTAGCTGAATAATAATTGTTTATTTCTATTTCTATTTTTTTTATTTTTTTTAAAATTTTTAAAGATTGAATTAATAGTTTATAAAAGCAGTAAAAAAGAGTATAAATAGATAAAATGTAAACAAATTCTCAATAGTTGTAGTTAGTAAGTATGCTTTTCTCAAAATTATTTATATTTAGCAATTGCACGTGAACACTTATTTGCAATTATATGAGAAACGAGCCATTCTTTGTTGTTTCGAAATTCTTCAAAGCAAGCTGCACATCTACCACTTTTCTTATCTCTATCGACAGATCTAGTTCCACTTGGATAAATAAAATGTAATGCCTTTAAATGTGTATTCAAGGTATCTCTACGAGAGAAACCTCCTGTTATATGACATCGAGAGACATCATCAGAATTATTTGATGGAGAAACTGGAGATATTGATACTGAAGAATTGGATGAGTTTGAACAGTCAATATGATTTTCACTAGATTCACTATCATTTTCTTTGATTTCTTTTGTATCATCAAAATATGGACATTTAAATGGTTTGGAAGAGTAATGTTTCTTTATATGACGTGTTAGATAACCTTTAACTTTGAAACTTACATCACAAAATTCACAAACATAAGGATTATCGTTTTTAGTAGCAGTATCATTTGCATTTTTCGACTTAGCAGATATTTTTGGGGATTTTAAAGAGTTTTTACTCGAGAATGAAGTTTTCCTAACTTTACTAATTTGTTTGAAATCCGAGTCAGATAAATCAGAATTGGAATCTTTTGATGAATCAGTTTGAATAATTTGATCATTTTCATTGCTACTCAAAACTCTTTTCAAATTATTGTTTTGAGTAAAATCATTTTTAGAATCATCATATTGATCATCTCTATCAAAGAATGATATAAATAACTCATCATCCAATGGTAATTCATCATCACCGTAAAATGGATAATCATAATCTCTATTATCACCAGTATTAATTACTTTTAATTTCTGATCATTTAAATAAATTTTTTGATTATTGAAATTTTCTAATGATGGAAGATTATAATTCGAATTGATTATCAAACTGTGCTCTGGAACTATACAATCAACATTCTCATCTTCTGAAAGCCCAGGATTAGCATCATCAATTTCACCATCCTTATTGTTTTTACTTTGTTTTTGATTGATCTTGGAAACTGAGCTAGGTTGTTTTTGACGATAAGGTTGAGCTTGCTCTATTTGATACTGATAATGTGGTTGAAATTGAGGGTGAGACTCACTATTTGATGAAACTGGGGTGTAAGAATCTAAAATGTTTGTTATAGCTATTTGGTTTTGAAATGTTTGATTGAATTGAGAGAGTAAAGCATCTGCATTAACAGGATGATTTGATGAAGATACAGGTTGAATTTGAGTTTCTTGATTGACATTATTCTGATCACTAGTAGAAATGGAAGTATTGTCAATATTAGGAGTACTTTTTTCATTATCAGACTTTATATTACTACTTTCAGTTTTTATATTTTGATGAATTTGATTGCTGTGTAATCTGTTATTATTCAAATTATTCAAGAAAGCAGCGTGTTGATTCTGAGGTTCCCAGTTAACATAAATTGGAGCTGAATAATCAAAATCAAATTCCGAAACAGCACATGAGCGAACAAACCTATTAGTTGAGCTGAAGTCAGAGTAAATAATTTCGGAATTTTGTGGGAATAAGTCTTCACTTTCCTTTGTGAAAACTGAGTTTCTATCTTTTGAGTTCCCATTTTGTTTTTGAATGGAATATAAACCTAGAAATGAAGATATTGAGAATTTTGTTGATTGGAAATAGTGGATAAAAGATTCTATCAGGGTCATCAAAGTATTCATTTTAGCACTTAATAGTGCTAACAATGTCCACATTTTGTCGTCGCTGCAACACGTATCTGAAGTGGTGATAAGCTCGTTGAACGATACGGTGAATGTATGTGACCAGGGGAGGTGTGTTCAACAGGTAATCGATTATCTGCCGATAAAGTTTGAAAGAGGGACAGGAATATAACAGAACAATGGTTAGCTAAAGAGTATTGAGTGTTGATAAGACCAAAAAAAAATGAGAAACTGAATTAGTTGAATTCAAACACTGATTGTAGAAAAATGATCAGTGATGACAATATTGTTTTGCGATTGAAGGGAAAATTCTTATCGAGAGAAAAAGCGCAGATTTTAATTGGATGACTAGGTTTGACGTATTTGAGAGATAGTGATAGGGGGATGACAGATCGATTTGAGAAGCAGCCAATAAGTATATCAAAAGTGGGTTATACGTCCAAGCTGTTTTTCTTTGTGATAAAGAAGCTGAAAGTGAGAAAACAAACCAAAGCTTAAAAAAGTTGTAAATAGCGCCAGGCGATATGATTTGCTGCGAGGATGATTCAAAAAAGCGGAAGGAGAAAAAACAACAGCAAAATTGCGCAGTGGGAGAAATAGGGATGGATAAGTTGAGAAAAATAAGCGTAACAACGTTTTTCCAGGAGACGACAGAAACACGGGATTTCAGATATTCTTCAGACCCGATGAGGAAAGTCCGCAAGAGAACCCAGGAATCAGACTACAAAATACAGGAGAGTGCTTGCTGGAACGAGGCCCCACTTGCTGTTTGATGCGCAAACTGCGGAAGCGAGAGCAGAGGACCGCAACGTAAAAGTGGTGCAGCAAATGGCAACGTCTTTCGTCCATGCAAGAAAACGGCAACGGTTCGGGGCGCGCGATGCGGCCTTCCGCGTTCTTCCGCTACCTAGCCCGGAAAAACATGCCAGCTCCTCCCAGCTCCTCCCAGCTCTCCCCAGCTCTCCCCAGCTTTTCCCCACTCGGGGCGCCCGCGAACCGGCCGGCCGGGGCTGTCAGGAGACACCAGCGCCTCCCATGTTGCATTTCCGACCTCTCGTTGCTTTTTTTTTGGTGCCGCGCGATGGCGCGGCACCGCCCCAGGAGGCTCAGCCCTTTGCTTTCTGCTTGTGTCACGTGCGCAGGGCCGAGCAAGGGCATCTTCTTTATCTTGTTTTATTTTTCTATATTTCTGGCTCGATTTTCGTATTCTGCGCAACGGTTTCCGCTTTCGAATGTTGCGCACATACTGCCTCTTTTATATTTCTGTGCGGTCATGCGCAACATGAAAATCGTTCTCTCAGACACATTTCAGTTCAACCAACCCCAACAGTACAGATTGGCAGACAGCAACTACACCAATCTATTACCCTACAATCCAATTGTCTTACCGAATAACTGAAGAAGCGGTAATGGATGTTGACAAACCTTCTACTTTGGAGCGCTCTAATACAGACGATGACGGTGCTCCTAGTAATGGTTCCAGTTCACAAAAGCGTAAAGTTATTCACAAACGAATTCCAATGTCAACTTTAAAAGACTATGAACTCTATAATCAATTGGGTCAAGGTACTTTTGGTATAGTTACAAAGGCTAGACAGAAATCAACAGGCAAACTAGTAGCTTTGAAAAAATTCATCGTAACCGATAAAAAGGAAGGTTTCCCAATAACCGCATTCCGTGAAATTACAATCATGAAAAAACTGAAAAATAATCAAGTCTTACAGATAATTGATATGATCTATGAGAAAGAAGGCTCATTTTTCTATACAGTTTCACCCTATATTTCATCAGATTTGAATGGTTTAATCAATAATCCTAGAATCGAATTCTCTATATCTCAGATTAAATGTTTAATGCAACAAATATTGAAAGGAATAAATTATATTCATCAGAAAGGTTATTTACACCGTGATATAAAAACTGCCAATATATTGTTAGATAAATTTGGTGTTGTTAAAATTGCTGATTTCGGTTTGGCTAGACTGTTCCATGGTTCACCACCTTCAACACCTAATTCTCCACCAGGTGGTGGTCTTTATGAATATACTGGTTTGGTAGTTACCCGTTGGTATAGACCTCCAGAGCTATTATTGGGTGACAGGAAATATACAACAGCTGTTGATATGTGGGGGATTGGCTGCGTATTTGGTGAATTTTTCTTCAAGAGACCAATACTTGAAGGTAAATCAGACATTCATCAAGCTGAAATAATCTTCAAACTACTAGGATCTCCAACTCCAGAAAATTTTCCTAATGCTCATTTAATCAATAGGCATAATATAGATTTAAAACATAATTATCCAAGAACTTTAGAATCAACTTTCAGTAAATTCATGAATGATGATGCAATATCTTTATTAGCTGGAATGTTGAATTTAAATCCTCAAAGAAGATTCAATGCATTAAAGGCATTGGAATCCCCGTTTTTCTCAAATGATCCTTTACCTTGCCAAGAAAATCAATTGGCAAACTTAGAAGAATCTCACGAATCGGATGTTAAGCGTTTCAAAGAGGAGAAATCTAATAAGTTCCAAGCGATGACAAATTATAATTTACCACAAACAGGAAATAAATCAGCACTTGCTCCCCCACCACTCAAAACTCAATCAGATGCCCTCCCATCAAAAAATAATAATAGTGGTGCAAATTCCTTAAATCATAGTAAATACGGAGTCGATGATCCTGCATTAATGAACAGATCAGAATCAACAATTCATACCAATAATCATTATGTTCCAAGAGATCATTATAGAAAGTCGAGAGATCCTAGAGATTATGGAAATCATAAAGAATTCAGAGATCGTAGAGAATATAGAAACTATTACGGGGATCCAGGTGCATACCGTGGAAGAGATTTTTATATTCCACAGGATGATCCTTCCAACTATTATCTTGATGCTTACGTTGAAGATGACTATTATTATAATGACTATAACAACAGCCTACCCCCTCCTCCACCACCTCCTCCACCTCCACCACCACCTCATAATAGTCATTTATCAAGTACAGAAATTGATCCTGGAGAAGCTATACAAAGTAATTCTAGTTCATATCGCTCGATGATGAAAGGGGAAACTAATTTATCATTACTTGGCGAAAAGGATAAAAAGTTTGATCGGAAAAGCTTTGAAGATGCTGGTCATTCACGTCAAAGCACATACTTACCAAAACATCAACTCAATCAAATTCAGAAACATTTACATGGAAGTGCAAGACCTAAAAGACCTCATCATTCAGTTAGGCGGAGTCAATATGAATTTACTGAAAGTTATCCAGATGATAGATACGATGCTATACGAGGAGATGATGTTTTCTATGAGCGACAGTCAATGTCAGCAAGTAAAAGACTTAAATCAATTGAACCATCTGTTGATAAATTCAGTTCTTTGGCTGGAGGTAAGGATTTATATGGTAAAGGAAATGGTGATACTGGTTTGAGCTTCTTAACCAAAGTAATAAAAGAGAAGAAGAATAATAATAATAATGATTTGAAAAAGAAAAATGAGAATTGTAATGCAAACAATAAAAACAATGAGCAAAAAGAAGATATTGATGGTGATAGAAAAATGAGTGATTAATTCTATTCACTAGGTAATATTTATATAAATTGTGGGACATAGGAAATCTATATAATTCTCATCTTACTTATAGCGGGTGAAAAAAAAATCTACCTACTGTTAATTAGTTGAATTTTTTGTAACATCGTCAACCTTCTATTTGCATATCTAAACATCATAAGACAAAGAATCGTAGATCCACCAGAAACAACATAAAACCAAATATCTTTCTCTTCAATAAAGTTTTCCAAATTCATACCATAACTTGCGGCAACAAATAAAAGACCCGCAAAACACATCAATGTTATACTTAAATTCAAATTAAGAAGCATCAAATCATTACGGTTCGAATCTAAAATTATATTAATGATCTCTTCTGTTGTACGAACATCATTTACTCGACTTTCAATTGTTTGTACAATTGCATCACAATGTAATGAATAACTCTCTAAAATCAATTCAACTTCTTGATGATCATCTTTCGATCTTAAAATACCTTGCTGCTTCTCTGTCAAATAAAGTTCAGATAATTCTTCATCATGATCTAACATCTCATCAATCAACTCCCGAATTAAAGTAGCTTTTTGTAAAAATTGCGTAAGTTTCTTTGATACAATCAATAGGTACTTTAATTTGGCCAAATCAATATCATTATCTAATTCTTTCAAAATACCATTCACAACAGTAACATGAACTTGCATCTCAACTGTCAGTTTATCAATAACATCTGCAAAAATTGTTTCTAATGCACGTATTTCATAAGGTAAATTATCACCTTGAATATTCTTCAATTTTTCACTTATATTCTCTACAAGTTTATTATCAGAATATGTACCTTGATAATTAAATAAGACAAGAGAATCGGCTTTTATTAAAGCTTTGACATGTAAAATACTCAATAGAATACTTCGTTCTCGAATGACAACAGTTGGAACTATATCATCATAACCTTTATCTATTTTCCTTAAGTCTCTAGGTAACAAATCATGTTTCAATAATAATTGAGCCTTTTGGGCATCAGTTGCCATTATTCGACTATTCCCATTTTTATCAAATAAAATACATCGTAGCAAAGATGAAGCTGGAGAATTCTGCGTAAAGGAATGTGGAAATGGTGATATCGAAGATTGTGCCAATACTAAATCTGCTGATGATAAAGTGGGGGATGTGTTATAAGAAGGTAACTGATAAGGATAATTTATTTTCTTACCATTTAATTGATCCTTATTCATATTTTGTGTATCATATTTTTTGTGTCTATCATTCTCTTCTTCTTGAAAGGTACTTTTGGATATATTCAAGAGAACAGGTTTTGTATTAAAGTATCGTACTCGTGTTGGCAAAATTTTGACAACATCACAAATATTTGGTCTAAAAACGTTGTCATGACGAAGCAGATGTTCCCATAAAAATCTCATCTTAGCTTTCTCCCGTGTCTTTAGTATTAACAGCTATGAGAGAAGGTGTTGTTTAAAAGAGGGGGTTTACTTGTTTACCGTCTGTAAATCCATGATACAGAGATAGTATATGCAGAAAAATATCATAATGTCCGAAACAGGAAACCGAATTGTGACAAAAATAAACACGTACAAGCTCTATTATCCCCCATACTGGTTTGGTTTTTCAATTCAGGGATTCAGAATTCAAGTTTTTGATAATCATATGCCTAGAAGATTTTCTGCTGATCAATTTGAGCTATCATCGGAACTCGGTCGGGGAAGTTTTGGTGCAGTTTATTTGGCCAAAGATTTGGTAACTCATAGACAAGTTGCTGTCAAACAAATTGAGATTGAGTCCAAGGAGGATTTGCTTGAAATTCAAAAAGAAATAGAAATACTTGCATCTTGTGACCATGTTAATATTACCCAATATCATGGTTGTTTTAGAAAAAACAACAAATTATGGATCATTATGGAATATGTTGGTGCCGGATCTTGTCGAGAATTGTTATCTGCAGGCCCATTCAGTGAACAGATAATCAGCTATATTATGGAACAAGTATTAAATGCATTTATTTATTTACACAGCACAGGTAAGATACACAGGGATATCAAAGCTGCAAACATACTTATCGGACTAAACGGTGAAGTTAAACTTGCAGACTTTGGAGTTTCAACACAATTATCAAGCTATTTGAGCAAAAGGATGACATTTGCTGGAACTGCAAACTTTATGGCACCAGAAGTTATAAAGCGGGAAGCGTACAGCTTTAAAGCGGACATTTGGAGCTTAGGAATAACTGCAATTGAGATGGCGTATGGCAAACCACCATACACAGAATTTGATCTTAATGGTGTTCTACGGTCAATCTTGCATGATCCATCACCATCATTGGATTCTGGATTTTCTTCAGAATTTAGAGAATTTGTAGACTCCTGCTTGATCAAAGATCCAATGGAGAGAGCAAGTGCTACGGACTTAATAAATAGCCCTTTTTTGAAACTTGGAAGAAAAGTCACAAGCAAAGAAATTCGTGGTTTATTGGAAAGGAAATGGAAATGGGATTTAGAAATGGGTATCACTGCTAGACCATATTATATTCCTACCGAAAAAAGAGTTTCAGCTGATTCACCGGATAAAAATTTGCCAGTAAATTATAAAAGGACGCCTGATACTGCAACGGTTCGTTGGGATTTAACATTCAAAAACTCAGGGCTTGATCATATTACCGAATCACTGAAAACTCTCAACATTGTACCCCCAAGTCCGATGGAGAATGAAGGATTTACGATTACTAAAGAACAAGAAGAGAAAGAAAGTAAAATGAGAAGGGAAATGATAAGCGTTTTAAATCAAAGCTTTTCCAAAATTTCTCAAAGATATAGTCTCTCCACTTCTCAGTACGACCAACTAGTTGATTTTGAAACTTTTCTTGTGGACTCTTTCTTTATGAATCCTGATGCCAGATATCGTGATATATTTAGCAAGTTTTTCAAGCTCTTTTTGAAGAAAACAATGCGTAGTGAGAACGATGATCTGAAAAAATTGGTGCTCCCAAAGTACTACTTATCTGAAGAAAGTGACCTCAAAACATATAGAGAGAAGGAACAAAATAGTATTAATCATATTAAGAATAATAAAAACACTACCAATGAGAAGATGAATAATGACCATAATACAAACAATGTCAATACTAACAATAATGGTACGGATGAGCATGCATATGATCCAGAGGAATACCAACGAATAAAAAAATGGGCAGAATCTTTTATCATTCAAAACAGTAATCTAGAAACTGATACGCATATTAAATAGTTTAACGGGAAACCACCAAATATTGAGATACAATTTTTAATGCTTATAGCTGAAGAATAACAAACTTAATAGCTGATTAGAGGACACCACATAGGCTTCAGCTTCTCTTACATAATATACTATTTTAAGGTATCTGCAGGCAAAAATATATATATAATGGTTTTCAAAACATTGTGCATTCACTTAGAATCAATCAGTGTTTCGAATTGTAGTTATTGCTCATTATAATTGGATATTGCCCAATTTTTGTTGTAACTCTTTTATATGATTACCAGTTGCTTTACTATTGGAATTCAAAAATGAGGGTTTTGAAGGCCTCACAGGTACCGCCTTAAGTTCATCTTGACTTGACAGCTTGATAGGCTTTGAAGGTTTGGGAGGAGGAACTTTCTTTGGCTTTCCAGTTGTATTATTTTCAGTTGTTAATTTTGCTGGCTTCGGAGGTGGAACTTTTTTCGGCTTCTCGCCACCTGACATCTCTGAGGCTCCCAACGGTGGAGTAGGCAGCCTATCTCTTACCATAGATTGTGAAACCGTTTCCTGTTCATTGGAAGCATGTACAGGAGTTGGAGAAGATAAAGAGCCAGTGCTATTCCGCGAGGCATTTGATAACAGAGGCTTAGGATGAGCTAATGGTGGAGGTGGAAATTGAGAAATGTCTGGAAGATGGAAACCTTTATGTGCTTCATCATCCACACGATCTTGTTGCATATCTGACTGAGTTTTATTCAGTGACGTTTTCGCAATCGGCGAATTTACCGAATGAATCCTTGGAGGTGCAGGTGGTGGCAACTTTTCGTTTATGGAAGATTGACGTGACGGTGGGGTAGGAACCCCTACAACTGAGCTGTGTTGGGAAGAGAGAGTATCATGTGAGTCACTGGTAGAGCGTTCTTCACTCAAGCCACTAGTCGCTGCTGGCGAAGCAAAAGAAGATATATATTTGTTTGTAGATTCTTTAGCTTTATTCAGTGACTGTTCCTTGATTTGTTGTAACCGCTTCTTTTCTTGTTTTCGGCGTTCGATTTTAATTTCTTCTTCTCTACTGAGACGTGCCTTGGGTGGGGGAGCACCAAATTTTGTAATATCAAAATCCATCAAGTTAGTTTTGAATTTTGGCTCCATACTAACCTCGGAACCCGATTTTTCATTCAAGACATCAGACGAAGAATTAGATTTTGATGCATTGACAGATAAAACACGGGATGTTTCTAAGCCTTCAAATGAAACCTGAGATTCCAGATTCGAGTCGTAAGTTGTTAAAGGGACAGAAGTCGCAGAATAATTCCTTTGAGGCGGCGGTGGTGGTAATTCCCGCTCTATAGAAGATACTGAGGTTCGTGGCATCTCTAATGATTCCATTGGTAGTCCCATAGGTTTTAACTGGCTGTATTGATGAGATTGTAAATTCGAGATAGAGTTAGTTCTAATATTTGGGGCTGAAGTTTTTGCATCATTTGTGCTAGAGGAAGAATCGATATTAGATTGTTGTTGTTCCCTAATTTCGTCTTCCTCTCGCTGAGGTACTTTGGGAGGGTGATATGGATTGTTAAAAGTCAAAAGATCTGATGGAGGTAAACTCACGCCAGGACGTAACGCTTCAGAGGACTGCTGAAATTGAAGTTGTTTATTATGCTGGTGTTCTATTTGAGGCTGTATAAGCTTTTGTTGAGCTGGTTGCCATTGAGGTTCAGTGACTGAAGGTTCTGGAGATCTGTATATCTCTGAAGAGTTTAAACTTTGTATGTTTTGCTGATACTGAGCAACTTGATGTGTTTGTTGAGACTGAGGGAATTTTTGTTCTGGTTGTTGCGATGAACTATAGGGTTGTTGCAATGAATCATATGGTTGCTTCTTTTGAGGATATAGTTGTTGCTGTTGGGAATATGGTTGCTGCTGTGGAGGATAAGGTTGTTGCTGCTGAGGATATGGTTGCTGCTGTTGAGGATATGGTTGTTGCTGTTGAGGATACGGTTGTTGCTGTTGAGGATACGGTTGTTGCGAGTGAGGATACGGTTGTTGCGAGTGAGGATATGATTGTTCCTGTTGAGGATACGATTGTTGCTGTTGAAGATATGGTTGCTGCTGTGGAGGATACGATTGTTGCTGTTGAGGATATGGTTGCTGCTGTGGAGGATACGGTTGTTGCGAGTGAGGATACGGTTGATGTGGAGGACTTATCTGTGTATTACTATCTTGATAACATTGGGAGGTTTGGTTTTGAAGATGTGGTAATGATTGTGGTTGCTGTAGTGAAACGTACGAGGAATTTTGAGACGTCCCCAAATCCACTTGAGACTGGGTATACTGTGAAGAGTGTTGCGTATGGTTCTGTAAAGGCTGTTGTTGCTGATAATGCCCCACATTCGAAGAGTTTTGTTCTTGTTGTTGAAAATGTTGTGGCGCTGATGATGGTAATGCTGGAATTGGATCTGCAAAGCTATAAGCAGCAACATGCTTCGGTGGCGGAGGAAAGGCTTTAGGATCTTGATAATTGATTACAGGGTGAATGATCGTGCCATTTTCATCATTAGCAGTCTCACCATTGGCTTGCTGCTTCTTTTTATCACTATGATTTTTTGCTGCATGGTATCCTGCCTTCCCAACAGCCTTTGTTGCTCTTCCTGCACCTTTCAGAGCAGCTATACCTCCAGCTTTAATCGAGTCTTTATTGTTATCCCAAAATGACATTTATCAACTCTGATGCACAAAGACAATTGATCAACAAATTATAAATCGAGCTCATCATTTCTTTGTAAGTCAAGTTAAGGTGCTCGAAATTTTGTTTCGCTGAAGATGCACAGGCTTTCTTTGTTTACATATGCTGAAAATAAGGCCGAATTCCACTGGCCAAACTAAGATATGTCTAAGATATTTTTGGACCACAGCTTTAAGTGTTTAAAGTTGAGAAATATATTATTTACATCCGATGATTTAATTGACACATTATGCTCCGATACTGAAAGTCGAGATACAAAGAAATTACTCAATAAGTTATCCAATGCAATTGTTGAGAACAATTTATACACAAACACCACAGAGAATCAATCATTACTTCGAGGCCTGAATGAAAATGATAGCATCTTGCCACTCAACTCAAAATTATACTCTTCAGGTAAAAACACTTTGGAAAGACCTGATGTAAATCAAGTAAGAGAGCTGATTGAGCTGAAGCTTAAAATCGACAGAATCGATGACGTTTCTAATGATACAATTTCTATGTCAACTAAATTGACTACTGGACACTTTAGGTTTTCTTTACCACATATCATCCCACCACAAATAATAGTCCTCGTCAAGCACCCCGCTTATAGAAACAATGATATGCTACTATTATTCAGCGGTAACATTAAACTAATGGCTACATTCACATCTCATTTGCAATCGGAATTCGATTGTATAGTTGAAGAAATTCGGATGGATGTTAATTTAATGACAAATTTTTTGGATTGGAGCGTAGTGAATGACGGATTGAACTTACTTACAACGATAGAGTTATGGTTCGGTAGGTTACAGACAGGTGGAAAACTTGGATCAATAACTATCAAAATAGATACAAAAGATATCAAAATTTTAAAAAGATTGATTTTGAAGGATAATAAGCAAAAATTCTCACATTTACTGTTCGAAAAACTACGAGAAAACACAAGTATCTCATTTAAACAACTCCCGTTGGTAAAACTTAGTTGCGACTTTTTTAACATTGAAAAAGATGGGAAGTTGAAACTGTTTCGAACTATGAGCAATCTCGGTGAACCTGAAAGAACCGACAACGGGGATCTAAGACCATCAATTTGGTGGATTATCCACCAGCTTTTGCAACTATAGAAATATCTTGTGGAAAACTATATGCAGAATGTGTTATGATCAATTCATGTAAGAATAAAGCGTTACACCAAGTGTTTTAAAGTTCAACAATTCAACCACAAAGACGTAGTTATTGCTTAGCTGAGAAGTTTTCCCTCAAGTTACCAATATTGATTTCACTAATCGTAAACAATAGATTACCAATTGGAACTGAAACTCCTGTTGATGCCAATCGTAAATGACACTTGTGAACGTCATTAGCTTAAAACCCTCTACTCTCTTTTTTTCATTTTTATTCATCTTTTCCCAGGTTTTCAAGTTTTTCGAAATCAACATCGAAACTACTACCACAACCACAGCTACTTTTGGTTAGCGGCGATTCAATGACTTTAAATCCTTCGCCAATCAACTCTTTGACATAGTCAACTTTGGAATCTCTCATAATTTCCAGAGCTTCTTTATCGATTATAAGTTTCCCTCCATCTCTTTCAAACATACTATCACCATCATCAGGTTTGAAGTTATCAGTATCTGTTATTTTTAAATCGTATTGGAATCCGTGACATCCACCAGATGAAACTTCCAATCTCAAAGCCAATTTTGGATTGTTATCTTCCTTTGCAAGTCTAGTGAGCTTTTCTGCCGCAGAACTTGTCAATGCAAGCTGCAATGGCAAGTTATTGTACTGTGAGAGTTGTTGATTCCGTACTTTCGTTGCGGTGAAGTCAGAAACACTTTGCATTGTGGATTTTGTAAAAGTCTTTCTCGTTCCTGTAGTAGTAGATTGAAATCTTAAACTATTATAAACAAGCATATTCCTAATAAGACGTGTATGAATCATGCTCTTAAACATCTTTAGTTTGCTCTCACGATACAAACGTAATCAATGCTCTTGATGTTCAAGATTTGCAAACTATTTTCATTACTAATATGTGTGGGGTTGTAGCCTCCATTCGCACCCTGCGAATATATTTTCATGTATCGCATATTATACGCGAAAACATACTAAAAAGTCGAAACTTAAATTGTCTCTGGTTTTTAAAACTTTTAGGATTCTTGAAGGCTCAACAAAGGTGGCGTTTTCAGATCAATTTCAAGCACCATCTAAAAGCATTTGGTATCTAGGTAGGCGGACCAGTGCTAAATAAAATACAATAGTATAATTCTCAAGGATTCTAATTTATTGTTGATATTGCCAGTAAAATATTTTTGATTACAAACTGCTTCCAATTAGCCGAAGATAAAGTGAAGTAAGATTTGAGAATTTTATCCCAAATGTCTACTTTAGGCAATCAAAAAGACAACAAAGAAACTTGCAATACTTCCTGCAAGTAAGGATAAATTGATAAGTAGAGCAGTGTATGCGGCAGCAGCCTTTTTTTCAGCAGGATTTTCCAAAATTTTGCCAACCTGCATGTAACTGGTGGAAAATAACTGTCCATTTGTGACACCAAAAAATAATTGAATCAACAAATACATCACATCTCCTAACATTCCACCTCTGCCTTTCACATTGCATAACATAAACAGTGGAATAAATAGTATCCGAGCCAAAGAGTAAGCGATTAGTATTGTATTACGTTTGATCATGAAGATAGGCCATGCACAAAGAAGCCTGCCTATTAAGTCACCAATGTTCCATACAAGAAATGCCAAAGGAATGAAAACTTTATTTTCAATACCAAACGTGGATGACTCAACTGTGGATGCAAAAACAGGAAATATCAATGTGATAGAAAAGGTCAATACTATTGTAGACTCAACAAACTTAAGTTTTGACCAAAGCTGAGCAAAACTTACAAAAGCTTCACTATGATGCTCTGGCTGATCTAAATCAGTCTCATCTCTAGTATTCGCTACATCATCTTCTTCAACTAATTCATATGTGCTTTCTTTTTCAAAATGTTCCATAATAACAATTGAAGCTTGAGCAAGCATTGCGATCAGAATGGATGTTATGAAGTATTTGATAGCTTCACCTGATCTATCAGAAATTCCACCTTCCTTATTAGCAGTATTTGAAAAAACCGCTACAATAATTGCAATAGAAGGTAAAACGCCAGCAATTGCATTCCCTACTACAGTGGCGTTAGCATATAGTGAGGATTTTTGCATATTAACGAGAGCCATCATTCCGACTTGGGTAAGACATGAACCTATTGACGTGATAAGAACATTTACCATAACAAAAATAAAATATGCAATAGTCCCACTATTTGAGGAGATAATAACAGAGAGTGTCATTACAGTAAATACTACCATCTGTAAATAATTACCTAACTTCAATCTTTTAGAGTAATTAGCACCAGCTTGAACTCGAGATAAATAGAAATTAAATAAAGTTGATGTTAGCGTAGATACTGCCATCATTGTTGAAGAATAGTTGTCAGCAAGTAAAGGATGTTCAGTGGAAAATTTGTCCTGAAAATAGTCTGATGCCGATAAGAAACAATTCCAGGGCCATAATGAAGCTATACCTGAAAGAAGAAATGTAGTATACTTTACTACTCGGAGAGTGATCACTATCCTCCCCAAATGGAAAACACCAACGGAATCGATCTGCATCATTAACTAAGATTTTTTTGTAAATTCATGGGGTATCAAGAGTTTTGTTGATGCAAGAGTGGATGTATCAATTAGTAAATACTGAAAAATCCAGAAATTCATCCACGCACGTGACACGGAATTTTAATCTTGGATTTTTTTTGTGTAGATAAGAAGAAGCAAAGCAGAAGAGAAAAGCATGAGAAATTCAAAGTTTTTAAACTTCGTTAACATATATTAGTATTACAAAAAGTATCCAATTCTAGAAAAGATTAAGTATAAATTTCATCAATCATAAATATAGTTTATCAGACTCATAAAATATTGAGTTCTTTTAAAACTTTGGTGTGGTCAAAGGCAGTTAGTATAAGTCTAGGGTCTGATTCATCATGAAGTTTGAGAGTACCATTAATGATATCTCTACGCAGCATTGATTCCCTAGTGTATATAACCACATTTGTGTCTCTCGGTAGAAGGTAAATACGCATATTGGATTTGTAACGAGGGCGTGCAATTTTCTTTTTAAGAAAAGTTGTAGTAATGCCTTCTCCAAAAAAATCAGAATTAGTTTCAGAGTCTTTATTAACTATTGAATTTTCATTTTCATCGCTAGAGTTATTGAATAATTTATACATGAGTCTCAAGTCGAATTCGTCATCATCAATCCATTTATCACCTGGTTTGATTGTTTCCATTTTTAACACAATAGCACCAGTTTTTTCAAAAGCAGCTGCTCTAGTGATTCGAAGTAAAGAGTATTCATGTATACCAAAAATTTCATGAATAGCAGTTGTGATGTCTTTATAAACAGGCGATCCATCATCATCAAGTCCGATTGCTGAAGGAAATTGAGAGGTTGTTGGTTGTTTGGGGACTTGGTCATCCGAATCAACGAAAACAACTGTCTGATATTTTCCGGGAAATAAAACACGGTTATAATTAGTTGGTGTTGAGACATCACCAGTTAAATTAGCTGGAACAGATCCAATGTTGCTTCCGGATGGAGTACCTCCTGCACTTGTATTTGCACTTGATGTAGCCGCAGAAGCATGTCCTGTCATAGCATTAGGAGCAGATATTGCTGTGCTACCTATTGTGGAATTAGTATTGCTATAATGACTCAAAGTGCTATTTGGAGTTGAAACTTGAGAAGAAACTTCAGTTGAAGATATGGTTTTGAATTTCCAATCAACAGAATTATCATATTTAAGCTCATCAGTAATCTGAAAATCAAAGAAATTACCCCTTTTCAAAATATGAAATTTTCCTTTCAAATCTTTGTAAACTGTTGTAGGCTTTACCAGTGATTCAACAGGTTCTGTCGCCAGCATTGAATAGAGTGTTGGTAAAGAAGGAACGAGAGTCAGTCGAACCTTTGTTGTAGCAGTTAAAGGACGACCAATAGTTTTAGCCAGTCTGTTTTGCGTTAGTAAATTCCCATTTAATGAGGTTGATAATGGATAATTTGTTGGATTTTGTTGCTTTTGAATTTTCGAAGCATTTGAAGATTTTTTGCTGTTGTTATTATTGTTGTACTCAGTTTTAAGTTTTTTCAAAATTTTTGCTTTTAGAATTTTTGATTTCTCAGGATCTTTAACATCAGCAATATTTATATCTTTGTTTCTATGAGCTAATCGAACAATTGATTTAACTTCATTTTCTAAATCAAAGCTTGGTCTTTTAAAACAATTATTAGATATAGGAGAGCCAGTAATCAATGGAGAAAAAACCGTGCCAACTGGTGTATTAATTTCGGAGGGGGTACTAATTCTTGAAAATGTTAAGCCGGGAGCAAAATTTATTTTTGGCAAACTAGAATTAGAAGTAATCTCAGCGGTGGTATATTTATGATAGTGATGAAATTGATTGCCAGTAAAATTGTTTGAATAGCTTTCCGCAATATTGGTTGTTGACGTTATACTAAGCGATCTTGGATTTTTTATGATTGATGGTTCAGTTGTTGTAGAAAGCTTTGATACAGAAATTTCTGGAATCTTTGAGGAAACATCAGGTAAAGTATCAGCAACGTAACTTGGAGCACTCTGATGCCTTTGGCTTGCCAAATTATGTGAAGTCAAACCCGAATCCATGCTCAAGTTAGTAAGCTGCTCATTATTCATATTGACTGAAGTCAAATTTCGATTATATTTGTTGTTGTCGGAATTTTCATCCTTGAATTTGTTCAAGTTATCTGAATAAAAATTATGCTGTTGTTGCTGCTGCTGCTGATGTAAATGATGATAACTAGGACCGGCAGTAATATCATCAACAATATCGAGTCCTGACGTTGTTATTAAATCGGGTATGGAAGCAGTAGTGACTGCCTCAGAAGCATCATTTGTTGCAATATGCTTGTAAAGATCATCTTTGAGCTGATGACTGAAAGGGGAGTGCATATGTAAATCATTGGAATGTGTATAATTTATATCGGGAAAAGTGCTTGTATTTGAGTCAGGATCATTTTCTGTAGTCACTTTCATTAATGAATGAATATTATGACTCATTGGAAATGATGTAGTTGAGTTGAAGCGAGTCAAGAAGTCCAGCTCTTTCTCATTGTGATGATGCCGATTGGGAGTATTAGTAGTATGATCAATCATATCATTGCTATCTGAAACTTCATTAATCAATTGATTATGAATATCAAACGCTAAATCTTCTGGATTATTTGAGTTTTCATTTATACTCATATTAAGGTTTATGTTCATGGTTGAGAGAGAGTTAGTTGAATAATAGGTGACAGGATGTGAGTTTGCCAACAAATTAGAATCTACATTGACAAGGTCGTGATTATGTCGCAGATCATTATGTTGCTCCGAAGAAAATTGCGGCTGAGAATGCTGCTGGTGAGACGAGGTAAAAGGCTGCTCATGATAAAGATCTTGATTGTAATGTGAGTGCAATTGCAATCGTGATTGACGGTATGAGAGAAAATCATGGTATTGTAGGTGGTTTCCTGAGTTCGCCTGTTCATTGGGCTGTAATCCCGGTTGCAGTGATGATTGTAGTTGCAATAGTTGTTGTTGCTGTTCAAGCTGTAGGTGCTGCTGTTGCTGCTGCTGCTGCTGCTGCTGCTGTTGTTGTTGTCTTCTCTCCTGGTTGATTGAATCTGGCGAGGAACTAGAGTCGATCATTATTGGTTAACCAGTACAAATGTGCCTTGACAAGAAGCGAGTACGTAGTACTTAAAAGGGAGAAGAAGAGATCCAGGAAAATAACTATAGTGGTTCAAAGTGAAGAAAATCTAGGGTGTTTGGTATACGACCAGAAAAAATAAATGCAGGCAAATTAATTCAAAATAAAGAAGGGAAACGATACAGATCCAATTAATCAGAAAAAAGAAAGAAACGTTTGGAAATCACTCGAGAGAGGATGAGAGAAGGAAGTAGGGGATAAGTGCGTTTGGCACATGCAATAAGAGGGAGCCAGCCTACCGGAGAGGAAATAGAGATACTCATGGGCTTCGGAAAAGGGGTAATAATTAGGATAAGACATGGAACGAGGAATAAGGCGGGAGAAGTCGACAGTGAATACAATAAGACGGTCGCAACCGATCAAGCTGGCAACAATCAACGGGCCCCGTTGTCAGCTGTCAAGTGTCGCTGGGCCATTGTTCGCAGCGGGCATGCGAGAACGTGCACAAGACCGTTGCCGCAGCGGGGAGCCAGGAGCGTCCCGATCGGGTAATTCTGCCGGGGACGCAGCAACGTGCGTGTTCGCGAGTCGGACCCGACGCTGCGTCCCGACGGACCGGAAGCAATTTATTAGTGATTGGCGCCCACGTGCCCACGTTTTTTTATAGGGAGGCTCGGCCTTTCCTGCCCGAGGAGTTCGGCGCCGCTGCTCGCGCGGTGCAGCAGAATCGGGTCGCGCACGCGACGGAGGACGAGCTCGCTAAATAGCCGACAGACGAGCCGAGCCGAGACGAGCAGAGGAATTGCTCACGTGACTGTGGGAGATGAGTGAGAATCGCGATTTTGTCCAGGATGCACAGGGATCGAAGCTCAGTTCGTGCTTCATCGTGTGGAAAATGAGACTTCGTGTAGAACACGTAAACAATCACGAGAGAAGCACCACTTCAACCAGTCCATTTTCCCGCCAAGTGTGCCCGAATAGCTAAAGAGACAAGCAATGAACTTCCACGCAGCAGCACTTTTGCTTTTCTCCCTATTGTTCCACACTACACACGCACATATTGCGCTTCTTCCACCGCGTGGTAAGGAGTGTTTCTACGAATCACTCAAAGTCCAAGACGAGCTTTCTGTCTCTTTCCAGGTCGGTGACAGAGACAGAGATGCTACCGAGCAGTTGCATTGCGATTTTTGGGTGACATCTCCTTCTGGGAAAATCATTCAATCTTTGACAGATGCTACTCACGGTTCCGTCAATATCAAAGCAGAAGAGTCCGGTAAACACGTCTACTGTTTCTCAAATGAAGACTCTAATATGAAGACCAAAGATGTTTCTTTCAATGTTCACGGTGTGATCTATGTTGATGTTAACGACAATTCCGATAACAATTTAGATGCAAGTATTAGAAAATTGCTCGAATTAGTATACGATGTGAAAAACGAACAAAATTATATAGTTGTTAGAGAAAGAACTCATAGAAACACTGCAGAATCGACGAATTCAAGAGTCAAGTACTGGTCATCAATTCAGCTTGTCGTTGTTGTCCTCAACTCTCTTTTCCAAATATTCTACCTCAAGAGATTCTTTGAGGTGAAATCCGCAATTTGATTGTAATTTATAAAATAATATCACTCATCTCATTAATTCAAACAAGTAAAATCTGTTTATTGATACGAGTAAGGTATATGACTAGAACCATACTACTCACCACCATCAGCACTAGTAGGGGCAACTTCATTGTCCCACCTGTGCACCGCGAAACTAATTTCTCTCCACCTCCATCGCTTCACGGTTAAACAAGAGTTGCACAAATATAATGCTCATCCAATCCTTAACGTAACCTTATCAAATGCTAAACTTATATTAACGTCGCCAAATCTAATGTCCGAAGCAAAACCATTTCCTGCTGCTACTCCTGTACAGTTTTCTCCCCAATTACTAGAAACATTAGATAACTCAACACAATCAACCATTTCAAGAGAACAACGTAAACTGTACAACGAAGCACAACAAAAGGGCCACAAACTTGAAATCGAGTTAAACCAAAAGAAACAAGCTCTTATATCAAAGATAAACTCCATTAATCCAAAACTAAATGACTCATCAAATTCTGGATCTCCACAATTAAATAATAAGCTTGATATTATAGCTGATCGTTTGAAAAACTCAGCTGAAGCAAAAGTTCAAAAATCTCCAGCTTTACAAAAAGCAGAAAACGATGTAACAGAATGTCTTTTACAAAATAAGGGTAAACCATTGAAGTGTTGGGAAGAAGTACAATTGTTTAAAAATTTAGCAGGTATTCCCTAATTATTGAAATCCTGTATCTAATAAGTATGCATGTATTCAGTAGTGATTGAAATATATATCATTAAATATTCTATATAAAGCCTTAAGTTTATTTCACTATTTTTTTGAAACTAACCATATACACCTTCATTTCTTTTTCTTCTCATTGAGATATTACATACCAACACCCTTATACAGTAAAATCAAAGCAGAATCACCTTCACTACCTCCAGCTAATGCTAAAATCTTTTCACTGCTAATAACACTAACAACATCATCATTGAACTTATACCATCTTTCATTGGTAACATCTTTCGGATCTTTGATAAAAGCTTGGTAATGTCCAGCATCTGCACTTGCACCTTGATGTGCAATAATTCCTTGTAATTCATATAAACTTGATACATTTTCACCATTATTGTTATTACCAAATTTGGCAAAGACTTCGCCAAACTTTTCCTTATACTTCTCATCAACTTTCCTCATATCTTCAATTTGTTGCTCATAAACATCCCGAGTTGTTAATTCATGATTCGGCTTAGATTTCTTTAATTGTCTAAATTCTTCTTCATTCTCTTTCTCAACTTTACTAATTTCTTCACGAGCAAGTATCATTTCTTCTCGCTTAGACTCATCAACTAAGTCCATAACATCAAGCTGAAAAGGAAATTGAACCTTACGCATAATTTTCGCCTTTTTACCGCTTTCACGTTTCCAGAAAAATCTAACAAAATGAACTGTTAAATATTTTGGCAATCTTGTGATCTTACGACTGATCTCATATTTTGCATTACGTCCTAAATTAACACTGTTTTTTTCAATAGTTTCTTTTAAACCATTTTTTAAACCATCCACTAGGAAGTTGACATTAGAATTGATATGACAACTTAATTTCAATGAATCTTCAAAATCAATACGTGGTTCTTCATCTTTATCTTCTAAACATTTAGTTTCAACCTTCATCTCAAGCTTCATATATTTTTCAAGATCAGGAAACTTCGTAAGAATAACATGCATAATTTGTGAGAAAGCTTCCTCAGCATCTTGTTGTTTATAAAAGCCTTCCCGAGACATTTCTTGAAATTGTGGAAATGCTCTCCTTACACTTGATAGAAAATTAAGTGGTGTTACAGCTTTACCATTGCTATTCTCAATTTTATCAAATAAAGCTTTTGTATTTGCAACCAGTGCGGTCTGTGGATCTTGGTTAGCAGTAGCAATAATGTCACCGGATTTTTTCAAATCAGTTTTCAATTCTTCAACAGTATACAACAATTGCACACAAGAGTTCAAATAACATGTATTACCTAAATTTATCAACCCAGATGGCATATTTAAACTATTCAAATTTACAATCTCATTTCCATTATTAATATCTTCCACAAATTTTATTTTTTGATCTTCTTCATCGCCTTCTTTCACTAAAACTTGCTCAAGTGGTGTACCAAGCACCATGACAACTTGATTAGGCTTGAATCCAATATCGATAAGTTTAGCGTCATCTTTCAATAGTCCACCCTTTACCAAAATCTTTTGCCTTTCAGGTGGCACATTGGTCACAGATGATACTTGCATTTTCAGCGTTAGCCCATTTTCTGAAAGATCAATCTCAATAGGATAGATTTTTCCTGAATGCTTTATTTTTATCGGTAATGTTTCTGACATGAAGTCGTATACGTGGTAAATTGAACGATGTTTCCAATACAATCAACTAGATCAAGAAAACGTGTTTCTCTATCTATAGTATTTAGATTAATTTGCCACTCCAAACTAAAATCGTTCCAATCACGTGACAACAAATTGTCCTTTATCATAACACAAGCTGTACTGAATAAATGTATAAAATCACATGTTACTCTTTCAAGATGATACTTAATGTATAAAACATTACATATCTCATAATTCCCTCTTAATTTCTACAGATTCCTTTTGATCTTTATCTTCGTCTTCGTCTTCAATTTCAACACATGGGCTTATTTTGATACCATTGATAACATCTGTACTAACAAAGGCATTGACTGGTACAACGGTTTCAATGCTAATATCTGGCATGTTTGGCTCGGGTCCGAAAGGTATACCCTTTAGTGGATCCTCCCAGCTACACAAGTAACGCAAAATGACTCGACATCCATCTTTTGATAAAACTAATGACTGTTCTGTGCATTGCATACCTGCACAACAAAGTGGGCAACCAAATGAGCATGTACACTCTTCGACTATCCTCAAGGTTTCTTCAATAATCATTTCTGCACATTCAAAAACACGAGAACTTAGTCCATTACCGGCTCTTCCTCCTTTATTGTCAATTAGAATCAGTCTTGCAGGTCTCTTTCTAGAAGTTTCAGTTTTAGCAAACTCCTTTTCTGGCGCTTTGCACTCACAAGCCACTTCATCGTAACTTCCAATCGTAACATATCGTGGCAATACATTCATAAGACCATGTTGAGCGGCGTGAATTGCACCAGCAAGATTAAGTTTATGATTGGTAATCATATTGATCAAGTCTCTTGGAAAATCAATCCATACGCCCTTTGATTTATACTTGACTGGTGGGTTATTCACTTCCACCGCATCTAAAATTTTACCATATTTATCCACTTTGAAAAAGCCAAAAACAATACTGGTTTTGATAATATTACCATAATAGATTGGAATACGAACTCCATGTAATTCCCTAATTCTTTCAATCAGAGCTGGATCTATATCCGTATAATCTCTTTGATTTGTAGTCCAATCAACATTAACACGCTCTACAAGTGCATATTTTTCATCAACATTGAAATCCTTGATCAGATAGGGTAGACCTTGATGAATGAAAATGCCACCTTCATATAAAGTGAATGTCGTTCTATTCATTTCAATGGTTTCAATAACTTCTTGACGGCCATTACCACCAGTTACATCAACAACAGCAAAACTGTCATCATCAATAGATCTGATCGAAACTAAAATTGGTGGATGCGGCAAATAAATATCGTTACATGTCCACTTTTGATAGTCTGTATCCCATTTCAACTTTTCTCTGATCAAGTTTTCATATATCTCCCATGGTAAACAGTTCCACCATTTGACCCATTCATCTCCTAAATCATCGTTAGCTACATTCTTTTCCTTGAAAGCACACTGAAGTTGACCTTCGGCAATTAGCAAATTTTTTAAATCTATGCATAAATCCTCCCATTCTTTTTTCTCTACTAATTCTTGTATTTTGTTAACATAATATTGACTGACTGGGTCCGGCCCAGCAACTAATAAACATAAACTATCAAGACCACGACGCCCAGCTCTACCCATTTCTTGCTCAAAACTACTCAAACTTACTGGGAACCCACACATAAGAACTACATCTAAACCACCAATGTCAATACCCACTTCCAAAGCATTAGTTGCAACAATACAGGTAAGACTACCATTAAACATTTGCTGTTCAATCTTTCTTCTATCTGCGACAGAGTAGCCACCACGGTAACTCATAATATGAGTCAGTAAAATAGGGTCTTCATTTTTCAGCAAGAAACGCACTTCTTTCATTACCAATTCTACCGTCTTACGCACAGCACAAAATACAATGGTTCTCACATTTAACTTGAGTAATTCAACAATTATTTTCGCAGTATCTGACACCATTCCTCCACCATACTCTAAGTCAGGATTCCAACCGACAATACTTTTCTCACCACAAGGTGATCCATTTAAAGATTCATCAATCCACACAATCTCACTACTACTATCAAGCCCAGTCATTTTAGCCAAATGCAATGCACCATCATTAAGAGTTGCTGAACTACTAATAAATTGAATATTATAATTTCCAAACAGTTCACATATTCGACGTAGCCGACGTAAAATATACGCTACATTTGAGCCAAATGTCCCCTTGTAAATATGTAACTCATCAATAACCACATACTTCAAGTTTCTTAGAAACCTTGCCCATGTTTGATGATTAGGTATCATCGTTAAATGAAGCATATCAGGGTTGGTTAGAATAATCTTTGCTTTGTTCTTTACTTCAGCTCTATCCTCTTTGGTGGTATCACCATCATACGTACGTATCAATTCCTTGTTAATTGACCTTAAATCACCGATAAAGGATAGTAGTGATCGATGTTGATCTTGAGAAAGTGCCTTTGTAGGGAATAGCAAAAGGGATGTATTATCGGAGTTGGTGATAAGAGATTGAAGTATAGGAAGTTGGTATATAAGAGATTTACCGGATGAAGTAGACGTTGTAGATATGACATGCTTATGATCAAATACACTTTTGAGTCCAAGTGATTGATGAGAGTAAATTTCTTTAATCCCTTTAGAAACCAACAAATTTTGCAAATCTTCATGAAGTGGGGTATCATCAAAAAACTTGTAATCATAGGTAGCTTTTTTGGGAGGTATCTTGTAAACGGATTGAGCCTGAACTTGAGATTTATATAATTTCAAAGATTTGAAATGGTTAACAAGATCATCGATTGGTTTATGGGTTGTTTCAACTTTCTTGGTGTTCATTTCTTCAATAGGGTTAACAAATTTGATCTTTTCAGGCAAGTAACGTATATAAATTTTGTGAAGATGTACTAAAGTTTGGTCCTTATGTAGACTGATGAAATTTTTCAACTCTTTCAAAAATCTATTATCTCTTTTAACAATTAGTTTCTTTACACCTTCAGTTGTCAAAGTTGCCTTTGATCCATTATCAATGAACTCTATCACCAAGATCATATTGTTAACGATTTCATCAGGGTTTTTCTTATCGATGTCAAATATATCAGACTCTTTCTGTTTACTCCCCGTATTCCAACTGAAATGTTTTTCATCTAATATGTAGTTATTTTTATCAACATATTCAAACTTCAGATTATTAGGAATTATTGCTTTGATTTTGGCAACGTCATCGTGCGTGAGAACATGGTCCAACGTTTTTGCAATATGCTCTTTGAATAGATCAAAAGTAGTAATAATGTGTTTTCGAGTAGAAAGAAACGTGTAGTATGAAACAAGCTTGAAATGAATTTTCCGGAGCAAACATACTTCAGGAGCATCCCAAATACTTGACATCTTAAGGTAAGAAGACAAGGAAAGAAAAGGTAGACCTATTGAAGCATGTCCTAAATTGATCAGTACTAAAGAAGAAATAAGGACGACAAAGGTTTAGTCGCGTATAGTTATATCAAGTAGAAGCAAAACACTTTTACTGATGATTATTACGAAATGAATTGTTTTATACATACAGAAAGAAAATATTAGTTTGTGGAAAAGAATTTATGCCTTATTTTACTCTAAGTACCATTTTAATGACGGAATCACTCAAAATCTTCTTCATCTTCATCTTCATCCTCATCAGAATCCATGTTGTTTTCCATTTCTTTTCTTTCTAAGAGGGCTTGTAATTCAGCATCTTCTGTAGCAGTAACAGCCTTTGGAGCCATAGCAACATCACAAACACCACCGTAAGATGAAATGATTTCAGATACCTTTTCAATAGCAGTTGTTAATATATCAATACCCTTTTGCTTTTCTAAAGATTGAGAGGTTATAACATATCTTGGCGCTGCCACCAACTTTACTTTAATTTGGTTGTTTTCATCAGATAGTTCTTCTGCTGCAGTGAGTGCCTTTTTGATAGCATCGATACCTTCATATGAAAAACAAGACACATCAATATCTGCTCTACATTTGATTGCCTGTGGTGAAAGCCTTCTAGCAATGTTTGCTTTTAAATCTTCCAAGATCTCAGGGGAAGGAGGAGTTACTGTGTCAAATACTGAAGGATTGGTGATAGAGATACGGAATGCATCAAATGCATGTCCATATTCTCTAGCAAGTGGCCAAACAATACTTTGATATACTTCTTCAAGTGGCACATTGAATTTTTCAGCACATCTTCTAACGATAGAATGAACAGCCTTTGATTTGTTATAACGTTCTTCACATTGAACAATATCTTCAGCTGAGACACGACGTTTCGATAGATCAATATATCCCTTTTCTTTATCAACTCTAAGAACAACTGCAACTTCATTTCTACCAACTCTAATTAACTTTTGAATAGATCTAATACGTCTTCTGGACAATTCTGAGAGAAGAACCATACCTTCAATATCATCATACTCTAAAAGCTTGACGTATGCACCCATTTCTGCAATTTGTTGGACGTTGACCATGACAACTTCGTCAACTTCTGGATACTTGTTTTCATAGAATCTGCAGTGCAATGTAGACATTATGGCTTTAATTTTTAGATTGCAACTTCAACCAATATAAGTGATGACCTTAGCCGACTGATGTTGAATATACTGTATTTATTACTTGGATCCATTAGCGCCATGAAAAATTTGAGAGAAGTAGCTCAGCTCAATATCTCGGATATCAAAATCGTCGCGTCGAAGACTTTTCAGACTAAATCGTTTTAATTTGATAGACCTGAAATTATGATTTAAATCTCTGATTTCAATCATACTGATTTACTATTAAATAAATTAAAAGTAGATAGTACTTAGACTAATTGTTTTCTACTGCCTTGGAAGAAGAACTTGACCACTAAGACTTGGAATGCAGCCATGGCAAGCATAAGAGCCAAATCAAATAGAGAAAACCAGAAAACTCTGGATTTTGTAGACTTAACAGTGGATTGATTTCTATTATTTCTGGTCTTATAGTAGTTAAGAGAATATTCAAGGGACTCAAGCTTATGCTCTATGGATTCCACTAAAGCTTGCATGTTTTCAACCGCATCGTTTTCTTTTGGCGCAACTGGTAAGTTAGCCTTGATCTTCTTAGCTTCTAAGTCGTCTGAGGTCTTAATTTCAAAATCGATAACCTTTTCAGCAAACGTTGACATCTCATTATCAAAGCAAAACTCGTATTCGCCGATCTGATCAGCACTAAACACGTAATCACCCTGTCTTTGTTTTTCTTCCTGCACAATGATTGCTCTATTAGGAGCTTTGATAGTATAGTTGATATCAAACGCACCACCAGCCTGCACGGCAAAATAGTAACCAATCTTACTATTGAGTCTGTTGTTGAAAGCGTAAAAGCATTGACTCTCATTTGGAGGAAGAACGAAAGTCAAAGCAGTGGCATGGCAAAGACTAACTGATGCTAAAAGCAGCAGTAGTGCAGAATATAGGGACTGGAATGAATGCATCAGACGGCCTCTGTTATTTGAATCTATGAATGCTTCTGATTGAAAGATTCCAACTAGAAGAAAGCCCAATGTGTATTGTCCTGCCAACCAACTGCTACTTGTCTTTCTCGATCCCTCATCTCGTCTTCCTCGCGACGCGCTTTTGGCGTCCTCGGCTACTCTCGGCTACGCTCGGCTCGCATCGCAGCGACTTGCGATCGGACAAAATACACGATTGAAGGGTGGAACTACAAATTACGTTTTGTGCTACAGTTTCCGCATGTATAAACATGCTAGTGTACCTAGCCATGCTGCAGATGCGTCCAATGCCGATTCTCGCTCTTCCACGGTTCGTGCACTTTCCACTGTCAAAGCTATCACATCTCTTTGTGACAGTAGACGTTGAACTCGGCTGGCAATCACAGGACCCATATCAGCTGCGGCTTTCTCTAAAACAGCAAGAACACGATTGCTTTCTCTCCCACCACTCAGAATGTAGGCTTGTACCAGAGCATTGACATATGCATCCATAACTAAAACACGACAATCTTTGTCTTTAACTCGGTCCCATAAACTTTGCTGTAAAAGGATCAGTTCTTCAACTTGGCCCTGATTGCCAAGAGTACCTATGTATCCGATAATATCATCATTTTTCCACTTACCATTTCCAATCTTACTATAAACAGAGTCACGAGACGCAACAATTCTGCTGATGTATTTCTGTGCAATTTGTCCTGTTGTTTCTCGTAGAGCTATACCAAGAGTTAACAGATGCTTTTCTATGGTCAAACTCTCTACCAAAGTTCTCATTTCTCTGCATTCTTCACTTTGATTCTTTTTCACAAACAAGTTTCCAATTGTGCGTACTGCTTTATACGATATTTCTTCATTTGCAGAATTACTTAGCTCCAATAGCCATTGATTTACCTTTTTCGCATCATTTGCAGTACCTTTCAAAGCTAATAAATACATCAATTCCAACTTTGTATCTACAATGTATGGCTCTGTATCCAAATGTTCATTAATGGGAACGTACCTATGTATCAACTCGCTAAATTTATCATCTCCATACTGAAATACAAGAAAAATCAAATTTCGAAGAATGTCGAAAAACAAAGTACGTTTGTAACCTTCTTCCATTCCACCCATTTTGATAACTCTATCAAGACCTTGTAAAATTTTGGGTATCAGTTCCTCTAAATTCCCACTATTATAGTACATTATGCATTTGATAGCGCCGATAACAAATGAGAACTCTTCGCTTTCGATATAAGGTAAGGCCCATTGTACTACTCTTGTTCCAAGTTCTATATCATTCGATGATTTTGAGTCCAATTTATAATTCACAACAAAGCTGAAGACAGAAGGTGATCCTTCTACTTGATTAATAATTTTCTCTACATGATGTTTTTGTACAACAACATCGACATTGACGGTTTTCATCCTCTCTGAAACATCGATCAAAACATCACAAGCGCATCTAGTAAGTTTAGAATTTCCAATCTCATTATATACTTTTTCCAAAACCTTGATTATTCTTTCATTATCTTTTTCTAGTATACTCAACTTCTGTATAACAGCCACACATAATCTGACTTTCCAAGACATATCTAAAGTGTTTTCATCAACATACTGATATAAGTAATCAGTGACGTAAATCGCAGCGTCATTATCAACATGGTCACTTTTAACATCAACAATTGAAAAAGTTGAAATAATTAACCTTTCACTTTCTATCTCTTCTGCAGTTTTGTTGTTTGACATAGGATCAAGATATGATGCTTTCTTTTCGGAGTTGACATCTCGAACACATTGAACTGTTTCCATTGACCATACTCCATACATTGATAATACTCGACAAGCAATCTTCTTCATTTTCAAGTTTTTTCTGTTTTCACGAAGGATTTTGCATACAAATGGTACAATTTTACCTGATCTTACTTGTGATTTGTTTAATGTTAAATTAATTAGTAGTTGTTCAAGAGTTCGCATTGAATCTTCTGGCCCTGAATCTTTCAACATCTTGTATTCCAGTTCACCCATTCTCTCCAGGTAATAGGAACCCATCTTGCTTATTTTTTTTACCTTTGATTCTGTGTGGGTAGCTCCCACAAAATATGTTGCAGTTGACAATTAACATTAGAGAATCCGAAATGCCCGCAGTCCTAATTTGCGCTACTACAAATTCATTTTTTTAATGTGCCTGCTGAGCCGAGCCAGCACAAAAAGGAAAACTAAAGGAAACATAACAATAAATATAGAGATGACAATAAAATATGAGAACTGAAGTAAACCAGATTACACAGGAATAGAAATCGATCTATTTGCAGATGATGATCTGTCGGCAAAATCGTCCATCGGATCATAGGTGCTTTCACGTTCATTCATTGGTTTGTTCTTTAGACTGATATTCAGATGAGCTACATCACCGATAAACGATCCACCTTTCCAGCCTTTATCCATTAAAGTACTGAGTAACTGTTTGAAAATGTAATTCCAGTCACTACTTGACCACTCTTCCACTATGGAATGCTCCAAATTCAGTGTTACTAGATCATTTGCAGATTTTGTGTTCAAATAATAAGTATTTGGCAATTGTGGCAAACCAAACAAAAGAGAGTTGGTATCTGTTCTTGAAGAAATAAATTTGGTGGGTCTTCCATATAACCTAAATGAGTTCAACATCGGGATCAACATTCTTAGCATGATTTCCACTGGTCTAACACTAGCATGTGATTCTGGAATAATATAAACTAAATGTGTTTTCACTAAGTTCTTTTTGATAAGCTTTTTAGGCGTTTTCACTTGATTGAAAGAATTTTCAGATACTGTTGTATCAATTGAGCTCGTTCTTTTATGCATATTGACAGAATTTGTTCTCGATGCAGATGATTTGTTCTCATCAGATCTTATAGATGACATGGATAACCTTTTGGATAAACTGCTTGTTCTAGATCTCATTTTCTTTGATCTAACGGAGTCAACATCATCATTGGTTATCAAAGTTTCAAGTAAATCACTATTGATAAAACAGTTTCCATAAACTCTAAGTAAGGAGTTGTTCTGAACTTGGCTTGGATCATTTGAATAAATTGTATATGCACTTTGACCATTAGTTATTGTTGCTAGCAGATGCTTCTTTGATTTACTTGAACTTGTGTAAACTTCAACTTTGTTATTTGGGTTGATTACAAGAAGACAACGCAGCCATTTGTCATTCAAAAATGGGAAACGAATAACGCACCATTCTTCCTTAACATTTTTGTTACTTGGAGAAAGCAGAGTCTTGATGTCTGAAAAATGAATAGCTTGTGACGACAAAAGTGCCCCGGTATATGATTCTTGCAACTGTTGGTATTCGAATTTACATAATAAAACAGCTGAATAGAAAGCAATTAGCTCTTCAGGAGTATCAAACTTGAAGCTAAGAATGGAGTCATTTGTAACAGCAATGGACAAAGAATTTTCAGATTTGTTGTATGTCAGTTCACAGTCGCAGACGTTGATGAAAGTATTTGGGTTTCCTTCGACTCGTACACAGATATCACTCCCGGTGAGGTCTATTGTAGAAGGCTCCCAATTGTAGTTATTGATATTTGCATTTTGATGATAAAAATAAGCATTTCCTTTATAATAGTTTCTTGACTGTTGATGGTTAATCAATGTAACAACAGGCAGCAATTCCTCAGGTAAATCAGTCACCTTCTTTGCATTTATATCTTTGTTCGTATGGTGAGAGATTGAAGTGTCAATAGTTCCAAAGGATGCCTTCTTGAGTAAGGAGAATGAGCTTCTCCTTTTTGTTGACGCCGAAGAAACGCTATTGTTACCATTCGAGTTGGAATTTCCAGAACTAATTTGGTTACTATGTAACTCAGTCGCAACTGGAACTCTAGAAAAAGAGTTGACATCTGACAAAGTTGAGTCCGTGGTTTGTTCTTGTAGTACAACATTTGAATTTGATTTGGAAGATCTGAAATTACTCTTGTCTTGTGAATCTGAACTTCCTCTTTTCTCCTTCTCCTTAGAGGAGTTTTTCTTCCTGAAAATTGATAGGAGGCCCATTGAAGGAGTATGAGAGCAAAATTAACGAGTGTGGACAATCTAACCAAACCTAAGAGGTTGTTTGGTACCTATTTCTATGGTTCTGCTTGAAGTACAGAGAGATAAAGCTGACAGAAACATGGGTGCAGAAAAAGAGGCGGGAACGGAAAGCAGCTCCAGATCTTTTCCTTGCTGCCAACGGCAGAGCGGTATCGTATTTTTAGATGCGAGCGCAAATTCCGGGGGCTGAAACAAAGTGCAATACGTAATGCAAGAGACACCGTCCTGATAGAGACGACACACACACCTTCAGCACCCCGGATTGGTCCACAGAAGCAACAGACCACATGATTCACTCGGTTCTTATATTCAACAGGGATGGCCAGCCCAGGCTTGCCAAATTCTATGCCCCTCTTCCGGTCAACCACCAGCAGCTACTTCTCAAACAGGTGCACCAGCTAGTGATACAACGTAACGACTCGCAGTCGTCATTTCTCACGATACCACCATTGTTGCAACAGAATTATGCCCTCGACTCAAGGAGTATAAGAGTCATATACCGGCATTTTGCTACCCTATATTTTGTGTTCATTGTAGACCTAACAGAGTCCGAGTTGGGAATTCTTGACTTGATCCAAGTTTTCGTGCAGGTTTTGAACAGATGTTTCAAAGATGTCTGTGAATACGACCTTGTCTTTCATTGGGAAGTCCTGCAAATAGCTCTAGAGGAAATGATTCAAGGTGGCATGGTTATTGAAACTAACATCAATAGAATTGTTGCAGCAATCGACGAAATGAACACAGGCGATTTATCTCTGCGAAAGGACACCGAATATACGTCTTCTCCTCTTTCTTCCACTACATCTAGGTCTACTTTCTTTAGTAGGTGGCCAATTACTTAGTTTACGGGTTCGTGGTCTGTCGTTTATATATATATAGTACAAGTGTTGAACAGCTTTTCAGCTTTTCTTGAGTTTTTCTTGCTCATCTTTGAGTCTTTCCAAGTCACTTCTCTGTTTATTTAATGCCTGTTCCTTTTCATATTTAACCTTGTCTACCAATAGTTTGTTTCCTGTGCCCTCCCAAGGATTGTACAAATCTCCGGTCTTCCAGATCGGTTGATCACTCTTTGCTGTTTGTTGTGCAATCTCCATCAACATTCTTTGCTCTTCCTGTCTAAGCTGCCTGTTTTTCTCCACTTGGGCTCTGACTTCTGGAGACATCTTCTGTAAAAGCTCTTCTTCTGTAGGGACTGTGAATTTAAAAAGTAAAACGCCTAGCCCAATGATACCACCACCCCAAATGATAGTATGCTTGATCATTTGCATTGTGGGAGAAGACATCTTGCAGTTTGATTGTTTGACTGATTTGTTTTCTAAGCAATTTATACCAGAGAAAAAAATTTGGTATAAAGAAAGTGCAGAATGATTACAGTTTTGTTGCACCGTATTTTTTGATTTTCACCAAAACGACATCAATAAAATCTCCACACTTATTGTTTTGTTACATTTACTCCTCAAACGCAAAACAAAGAGATTTGCCAGAAACAGCATCATTGACTTATACAACGGTAAATTCCACAAAATAAACGACAATATCATCTCACACTATGTCGTCTGATAGCGAACTGATGCAGACGCCATTGGTGTCGAGGAGTATTGTCAAAATGGAGCCCCAAGCCACGACTAGGTCTAAGTCTTTGAATATTGACAAAATTTTAGGGAAAATGAAGAACTCAGTGAATTATAGTGGTTATTCTTTTAACTCAAGCTTCAAGAACAAAGATAGTTTCTCTTCAGATTTCCTTAAAATTGATGACGATCTATTTCCAGAGGATAAAGAGCAAGCAGATCAAGTTGAGGAGAGAATCAAGGAGAAACGAAAAGAGATAACAGAAAAGGCCAAATTGAGTCCTCAAAAGAAGGTGAAACAGATACAGCAAACAGTTTCTACACCTGCAAAACTGAAGGTTGAGAGTAAAAAAGGACGAGGTCGACCAAGGAAAGTGGATGTTTCTACAGAGGAACACAATTCCAAATCAGTTAAAAAGAATGCAAAGTCCACAAAAGCCGCTAATTCAAGATCATTAGCCGGGGAGGATCCTGCAACGTCAAAGAAAAGAAGTGTTTCAAAAGCTAAATTGAATAAGAAATCACAAAACATTAAAGATGATACCACTTCTTCACTATCATTATTTGAGGTTCTTGATATTAGTGGAAAGTCTGACATTGAAAAGGAGAATGATGCTGTATTTTTACTTGAATCGCCAAAAAGAAAAAAGAGAAAAGTATCTAAGCAATCAAAGAAATCGAAGAAACAACCCCCCAAAAAGAAATCAAATGTTCAGCAGCTTGCATCGGATCCTTTCGCTGAGTATGATTATCATGCTGCATCTAGTGATGATGGAGTTGGTCATGAACAAATCAGCAAAACAGAAGACGATAAAAAAAGGAGGAGAAATCAGAGAAAGCATGAACAAACTATTGAAAACGAAAAAGAAGCAAACCATCTGATAGAAAAACTTCAACGTGAAACGGAGGAAGAAAAGTTAATACAAAAGAAGCAAAAAGAGGAATTGAAGGAACAAGAACAGCGGAAGCTTGAAGAGAAGCTTAAGGCAAGGAAAGAGTTACATTTGAAGGAGAAGGCTAAGAGGGAGAAGCGGAAAAAACGTTTGGAGATGTTGGAGAAGTTCAAACAATCTGTATCTGAAGCTATTGCACGTGATGAAACTGTTACTGTACCTTTGAAGGATGAGGATGGACCAAGCTTATCTGTGAACAAAGTACATCTACGACGTATGTCACTTGCATCGAGAGGAAAACGTCTATCTTCGATAGGTAATGGTTTTATTGGTACACCACATGAGGAAATTCCAAATAATGAATTGTACAAACATCTAGATATTGATCTACCTGACTCATATAAACTACGAAATTTATTATTATGGTTAGGGAAACGTCTTTTGAAAAATGGGAATGATAGTTGGATAGATGAAGTTTTAGACAATTATGAAAAGGATGAAGAATTTAAAGTACAACTGAAAGAATTATCGAAGACACTTTTGAATCAATTGCTTGATGATCTAAGTCATGGTAAGGTAAAAGTTGATTGGTGGGGTGATCAAACTCATAGCATGTTAAGCTCTGCTGACAAACCGATTGTTGTGAGAAAGAACAAAGAAAATGTTCAAAATGCCAAGAGCTTAGAAGTGTATGAATCAGAGATCAAAAAACTACAGAGAGAGATTAATATTTGGAACTCTATAAACGACAACAATCATGTTTCAGAAAGTGAAAAGATTTTGGCACGATTATCACAAATAAATATACCCACCTATGATTTTGCAACTGAAGAAGAAATTATAATGAAGAACTTTATTCAACTAGCATATACTAGAGCTATCAAACTTCATAGATTAGTAAAACGTCTTCACTCTGCATCGGACTTGATAGACAGAGTAATTTCTAAAAGAACAAAGAAAATAGTTGAGGAGCTGAAGAAAGAAAGTGAATGTGATGCACTAACCTTGTTGCGAAAGCTTGGGAAGTTGAAATGACCTAGTACTGTATATTATATCAAATGTAAAATATTCTGTTAAGATGATCATGTATACATAATTTTTGTGTAAAATTAATGAATAGAAGTCAACTTAACGTCATTTTGAAGCACTAATCTCAAAGATACTTTTTGGCCAGAGCTCTAATTTTAGCATCAAAGGTGTTTGATCGTATAGGTGTATTTGCATCATAAAAAGGCGAAAGTAGTTTTTTAACGTAGAGCTGATGTACTTCAATACAAAATTGTCTTATACTATCATCACCAGTTACATCATCTGAGCTGTCGGATAACATTAAAAGTTTGGTGTTTCCCTGTGTAAGGAAAATGGATACTGAATATCCATAGAAGGAGTCTATATTTTTGAAAAATAACTGATCCCTGCTGAATTGTACGGATTCAAGTACATCTAGGGATGCATTTGCTATTAATTGCTTCAGTTCATTTATTTCTTCCGGAAAATTGACTTTTCCATTTTGTGAATGTTTGTAAGTACCTATATCTAATTCGTAAAGTAGACTATTGTTGCTCCCTAAAATTGTAAAATAGTAACTCATCTTAATTGACTATCACCTATAAGTTTGGAATTTATTATCAGTTGTGTGTCAGAAATTGAGAGTGAATAAGTTACTGTTGCTTCTTGGTTGCGAATTCACTGAGAGTATCTGCTTGAGAAAATCTTGAATTCAGTATACTTATGACACCTAATTTAAACTAACGTAAGATTAAACAATAAGTACTTCACATTAAAAGGCAAACAGGGAATCTCATTTTTTTTGCTGTTATGCTATCTGTACCTCAGCCCAAAGAGAACTCAGATAAAAAGACGCATACAAACAGACCCAAACTCCGTTTAAGTGAGAAACTAAGACGCAGTACATCAATAGGGACATCAAGTTCACAACACAATGGCGAAACGGAATCACCAGTACATACCAGGCTGCAAAGGAAAGGATCCTTGATGAAGAGAGCTAGCTCTTCAGGGTCTTCATTTTCTGTAGCGGTCGATCTTCCCACTTTACGACCTGGAGCTGGTGTATTCACACATAGTCCGACCTTTATGAAACAACCTCTGATAGATTCGATGACAGAAGAAGAAGAGGTACAGCCTGAAGATGATACTGTAGATTATGATAGTATGAGATCCAAAGATGAGGATGGCCGAAGTTCCGAAGATAATAAGAAAAACGATATAATAGATGAAGCCAATGGGCATGAGAATGGCATAAAAGAGAGTTTGATTAAAGAGAAAGTCTTTGATTCAAAAAGCAAGTCTAATGATCAAAACAGTGGTGTTTCTTTTGAAGTAAAAAAAGAGCAGGTCGGCAGCTCTGATGATATTAAAGAGCATGAAAAATATTACAATAATGACTCTTTTGAACGGCATTTAAATCACTATGAAGATGATGTTTTGATAACACCATCAGAACAGAAATCAGAGTTCTTTTTGAAAGAGACTGCTGATCTTTTGAAAAATAGAAACAAATTACTAGGAGATCTACATTTAATCTCTGAAGCACCGCAAAGGGAACAATCTCAATCACCATCACCGACACCATCATCGTCTATTTCATCTACTGAACATAATTCAAAGATGGTTTCATCACTATCTGATATGAGTGTGATGATGCCTATCGATCATAGTTTACGGAAGCATGTGACATTGACTAATAATTTGAAGAAAGAAGCTACTAATAAAAGGAACTATTTAGCAGAAAAATTCCCCGAAATTTCAGCTAAACATTTGATGAAGATTCAAAACAGGGCAAGACATGTTGCAAATTATATAGAAACTTATTATAGATACATTGAAGAATATCAGCGAATTCATGAGTTTAATCCTGATGGTTCACCAAAATATCCTGGCATTGATGGTATATGGAATCCAATTCAAATTATGAGGAATCGAAGAGTTAGAATGAAACATGGTGAGAAATTGAGTAAAGTTGAAACGTATGATGAGTGGAGGAAAGTTCGTATTGCATGCAAGACATTTAGTAAAAATGAACAATCGAGGTTGATCTGGTATGTTGGATTAAATGAAATTGTAGGTGATATTAAGTGGAGAGAATATAATAATAGATGGTTAGATTTACGAGATCGAAATGGTAAGCGTTGGTTTCTAAAGCATAGACATGAAAAGGTAAAAGTTGCAGTTAAAGATGTTGTTAAAGAATTTACTGGTAAAGATTCCAAAGAATCTGAGAGACAAGTAAGTATCAATTCAACAGAACAGTTACCTGTAGCTAATGCAAATGAGAATACAGGTATTAGTATTTCCAATGTCCCTGCTGTACCGCAGGTAGTTGTTCAAGAAGATGTCGATTCTAGTAGGGCTGAAGGGAAAGATTTTGAATTTCCAGTAAAGCTACCTACTACGGGAGCTTCCAGTAGTATTAGTAGTTCAATTGGTGACAGCACTAATCTAGCTACTGCTGCAAGGTTTGAGCACTATAAAAGAAAGAAGTTGAGCACGACTGGTTCGGGTTCAACTGTTCCTACGTTGAAGAAATTTGCAAATGAAGCTGAAGGAGAATCACCTGCACCAACAAGTAATAGCACAACGGAAACAAGTTATTCACTTGAAGCCATGGATTCAGCAAATGATATTAGGAATAATATTAGTCGGTATAAGAATAGTGAAATTCTAGAATATGATAAGGCAAGTTATTATGATGCAATTGAAGAAGTGATTGAACTAGTGAATGAGTTTCGAGGTGTTGCAGGTGATGTTGAGGTCAATATACACGAATTGGAGATGAAGGAAGAAATATTGAATAGGGAGTTGAATAGGAGATGGAAGATAATGAATGAGAAAGTTGAACAAATTGAAAGAATACAGTATTCTAACAAAGAGAAGTATAATAAATTTGTTGAACTACTTGAGCGTGCAGATAATGAAGTTGAAACGCAAAGGAGGATCATCCAAACACGTGCTATAAGAATTGAAGAGTTGCTTGGTTACTGTGATCGGAGTAATGGTGAGATAATTACCAGTATAACTCTTAAAATTCGAAATTTGAACGAGATGGCAGAAGGAATGTCACAGAGAGTTAATAGTGGTAAGGGTTCTGAAATATTGTACAAAGTAGTTGAAGCTTTCATTGTTAGTATATTGTGGTTTGTTTGGATTGTGGTTGAGACATGGATCTGGGGTAAATGGAGTATTGTCAGTGTGATACGGTGCGTACGATGGATTTCGGGATATTAAATCGACAGAATGTTTCTATAAATTTTTTCTAACATATAATTAGTTTGTACCAGTGGAACCAAAACCACCTGCACCTCTTGCAGTGTTATTGACGACTTCCCATTGTTTGTCGTCTAAAACGACGACATCAGGGGTAACAATTTTTTCTAGTATCAATTGAGCAATTCTGTCACCTTTGTTGATGCTGAAATCAGTATCAGAGTGGTTGAAAAGAAGTACTTTGACTTCACCTCTGTAGTCAGCATCAATGACACCAGCACCTGTGGAAATACCGTTTTTAACGGCAAGACCGGAACGAGGAGCAACACGTGCATAAGTACCTTCAGGACAAACAACCGCTAAGGAAGTAGAGACGAGTGCACGTCCATTAGCTGGGATAACTGTTGGTTCTGACGCGTAAATATCGTAACCTGCAGCTAGTGCAGAACCTTTAGTTGGAGGTGTGCCGTTTGGAGAGAGAAGATGGACCTGGAGAGCAGACATAGAAACAGGGTATAGTGGAATAGATAGCTAAAGGAGGGGAAAAGAGAGAGAGTATAAATCGGAATAGGCTGAAAAGGGGAGGAAGAAAAAGGATACAAGTTGTAACACGAAAAGTGGTTGAAAAACGGTTATGGGAAGGTTGGCCGTTTTGCGTTTGCGAGACGCGTCTGGCGGCTCAGCATTTATTTTTGAACTCAAGAGATGGGTATCTATCTTTTTCATTCATGTACATGCCACGATATCGTGATGAACTCGCTCTGCTCTAGTTTGCACTCTTTGACGCATTCCCCGCCATGAGCACTTCCACCAATATCACTGGGATCAACCGTATCCACAACGAGCTGACAAAGGGCGGTCCGACTCCACTCTACGGGGGCGCAATCATAGCACCGGTACCTGCCGGTCTTCTCGACGCATCCAACATCAGACCCGTACCGGACACGCAGGAGGTGTTTGTAGCCGCAGATGACAACGCAGCGGCTAAGTCAATTATTTTTGATCTCCTTGAATGTGTCGGCGGCGACACGAGTGACGACATCGTTGACAGGCACGCGGCGGAGCTCGGTCTTGGCGACACACCACACGCACCGACTCTCCCACTGAACGCCAACGACTGCGCCGAACCGCTTGCCGTGACTGCCGGATACCGCCTCTACTCCCCGGGCGACGGCACCGTCGTGGGCCTCGGCGTCCTCCGGTTGGCGCCCCCGGCAACATCCGACGTTGTCGTCACTGTCGTGGGCTCAGCTGCAGATACAACAGCGGCGCTTGTCGCGGAAGCGTGCGCGGGGCTCAGCGTGCGCGACCAGGCGCTCTTCGCGAACGTCACCTAAACCAAACCCGGTTTCCGTGTGTACTTTTGATATAACTAATAATTCATGTTCTGATATTTTGATCAATAACCGTACCGCAAATTACGATCAACACAAAACAACACGCTTTATTTACCCACTTTTATAAAAAGCATTTGCATTCACATAAACACAGCACCATCGACGTTACATTCCTTTAAGATGCGAAAACGTATGCCCATCCAGATGCCTCTAGGAAGGAGGAGCACAATTTCTTCTCAACAGTGGCTGCAACTTGGATTTGTATGCTTGCTTGTTATCAACAATCTAATATCACCAGTGGTTGGAGCGCACATTCTTTCTGCTCTTCCCAATAATCTTCGTTTGAGAGATTATTCCATAACAGTGACGGATCGTTATTCCGTAGATGGAAGTAGAATCCCAGGTTTTGATTCACAATGGAACGAAATCATGGATATGCATGCCGGGATTCTGACTCTTGACCAAGTCATCAATGACCCAAATAGTGATAATATGAATAATGATGATTTTGGACTATTTTTCTGGGATTTCCAAATGATTGGCAATGATTCAAATCTAGATAATAGACCTTTGACTATATGGTTAAATGGTGGTCCCGGTTGTTCATCTATGGATGGTGCATTGATGGAAGTTGGACCTTTGAGGGTAAATGATAGAACTGAAGTTGAATGGAATCAAGGTTGGTTTGAGAAAACTGACTTGTTATTCATTGATCAACCTGTTGGAACCGGTTTCTCACCTAATAGGAAATCTAACTATGATACAAATTTACAAGAATCTTCACAACATCTTGTTAATTTTTTGGAAAACTATTTTAATTTGTTTCTTGAATTGGAGGTTAAATATAAAAATATTATTATTGCAGGTGAATCGTTTGCAGGTCAATACATTCCATATTTTGCACGTTCATTAAAAGATCATCCTAGATTTTCCTCCAAAATTTCAGCAATTATGTTGGGTAATGCTTGGTTAGACCCAAATTTACAGTCTTTATCTTATATACCTTTTGCAATTGATTCCAAAATAATCGATTTATCATCAAATGAGAAAGAACTAGAATTTTCAAATCTTTTATCAAAGCAAGATAAATGTCAAAATATTCAAAATCAACCAGATTTAAGTAAAGTACCTTTTGAAGATGAAACTTGTGAATCAATTTTAACTAATTTACTTATTTCTTATAAACCTTCCAAAAATAAATGTATTAATGTTTATGATATAAGGAAAGATGATACTTATCCACAATGTGGTTTAAATTGGCCAGAAATTTTACCTCAAACAACAAACTTACTAAATTTGGAATCAGTTCAATCAGCTTTACATTTAAGTGGTGGTAATTCTTGGAAAGAATGTGATACTAAAGTTCATAAATATTTTAAACCTTCAAATATTGCCAATGGTGCAACTTTATTAGCAAATTTATTAAATGATGGTATTAAAATTAATTTATTTAGTGGATTGAATGATATGATTTGTAATTATTTAGGTACAGAAATGGTTATAAAGGAACATTTGAATGATTATATTTCAAATTTAGGTTATTCAATTGATAATATTATTAAAAGGGATATTCAAAAAATTGAAATGGACGCTGATTGGTATCATGATAATTTAAAAGTTGGTTCATTTTGGCAAAGAGGTAATCTTACTTATGTGAAAGTTGAAAATGCAAGTCATATGGTACCTTATGATTCAAGTATTGCAAGTATCGGACTTATTGAACTTGCATTGAGAGATGATCCAAAAATTGATACCCCTAAATCTTCATCTCCTTCATCAAAATCACATTCACCTTGGGATAAAGTTGAAAAAATTGAGACTTTTACTAAAGAATCAACTGATTTATCAGAAGAAAGTTCAAATAATGTTCCATCGTCATCAACTACATCAGTTTCAAATTCTGAATCTTCAAATTTAAGATCAAATTCTCCATTAGTTTATACAATTAGGAAAATAATTGCAGTTTTCATATTGTTATTGCTCTTATTGTTAATTATTTTCTACATTTACAAATTTTTAGTCGGTAAACCTAAAAGAACTTCTGCATTGGCTAGATCCAGCTTTAATAAGCAGTCAGCTTATACGAGGTATGCATATGAATGGATGAGTGGATCTTCAGCTTCAAATACCAAAAAGAAAAGAGTTCATTGGATAGATGAAGAAGTTGAAATTGATCATAATGAAAATGAATCAAGCAATGAAGATTTAGAATTAGGTGATTTGTCTTCAAATAGGTTAAGAGAGGGTAGTCTCGAAGATGAAGATTCAAACTTTGGAAAATAAGTCATTTTTATCTATATAGATATCCAACCGGAAAAAAAAACATTTACATTTTTTATAAAATCATTAAATACCATAAAAAACAGAAATTCAAGTATAATCATAGTTTTCATTAAAGCTGTTATTTGAAGATTCTTTACTCATTTTAGTATCATTTTCATCATAATTTGTTTCGAAAACTACATTCATTTTGGATCTAGGGATTATACCTGGAGTTTGTGGTAATGAATTATGAGAATGTAAAATATGCTCTGTATTATTTGAATTTGATGGCATCTTCAAAAAAGCTGTATTAGATGACATTTTATTCTTTAAATGATTCAACGATATTGAAGAAGAAGATGATGATGCAAAAGTTGATGTAGATGATGACTGTGCTACATTGTTATTGTTCAATTGTAACGTTGAAGTCTTATCAATCATACCAGATAGATCAAGTTGTTCTGAAAGTGTTTTACGTCTACGTTCGAGACCCGAATCTGTTGGCTTAGTTTCAACATTTGAATCGAAAGTTGAATCAGCAGTTGAATCAACATTAGAATCAACAATTGAATCATCTGTAAATAAATTATTTAATTTAATATCGGGTTTCTCGGTTGCAATTGGTGTACTTTCTTGAACGTTGATCTTTGGAACACTAAGATTATTAGTTGATAAATTTGAAAGTGATGTTGTTGATGCTCTTACTGGTGGGCTTGAATGAGCAACTGTTGAATTATTAATTGATGATAAATTAGTTAAACTACCTGGAGTAATTCTACCAGAACTATTTGTAGTTGATGCAAGTCTATTACCATTACGAATAATTGATGCTTGAACTTTTCTTGGAGCATATGAGAAATAATCACCAGATACTGAATTTGTACTTAAATTTGCTTGATTTAAATTATTGATTGAAGTTGGTGTTGAAGCTCCAAGTTTTGGTGATAAAAGAGCAGATTGACGAACAGTTGAAGAATTCACAGGTATTGAATTTCTAACACGAGTTGCAGGAGATGAAGCTCTAGATGAAGCTCTAGATGATGAACGAGAATGAGCTCTTGATGAAGGTTGTGAATTCAATGAAGTACCAGAATTATTTTTCTGGATCATCATTGAAGGTTGAGATTTAACACTTTTAAATGCAATATTTGAAAGATTGAAAAATTCTTCTTGTGGTGAGAACTTTACCTGTTGTAAATTTGAATGACTATGACTGTGTGAAATTGGTAAAGTTGATTGTTGTTGTTGCTGCTGCTGTTGTTGTTGTAAAAGACTTTGTTGAACTTGATGATGTTGAGATTTAAAATAATCATCGCTAATGGATCTTGAATGTGATAAAACTGAATTATTATCAGGGGTATGTAAAGGTGAAATAACGTTATGATTAGAATAATTATTAAATTGATCCATTGCAAATGAATCTTCAATTGGTGGATGAGGTAAATGATGGTCTTGCTCATTCTCTTCATCACTAATATCATAAGAAATATTTCTATCAATTGTATTATCAAAATCAGTTAAATCAGATAAATAATCAATCCATTGCAAAGCTGTTTCAGGTGAATCAGATTTGAAAGTAAATTTCATTTTAGAATTTGATTTATTAATTCTAATTACAAATTTTCTTGGATCATTTTCAACTGTTGAAACATTTAAATAATTTAAAGGGAATGATTGAATTGGATTTAAATCTTTAATTCTTTCACTTGATTTAAATTCATGTAAAAAATTAATTGTTAATACATAATAAAATTTTGAATAATTTTTCAAATATTTAGATTTCCTATCTAAATAACCTGAGAAAATACATGAACTAATAACATTATTTCTATAAGGATAAATTATATCTGAATTTTTCCTAATATTTTTCTCCTTTGATAAAGTTTTCTGTGCATTAATTGGTAGAAAATTTTTCCTTTGATCATTTTTAATAAAATAATCCCAATCAATTGTTGGTTCATTAATAATAAAACCTTGCTTAAATGGTAAAATTAAATTATCTTTAACAGAATTTAATTCAGAATCAATTAATTCAGTATATGAAGAAATACAATTTTGAATTTCAGTATATAAAATTTTCTCTAGTTGAACAGCTTTAAATTGTAAATCATAATACATTTCCTTCAAATGAGCTTCAATATATAATTGATCTTTTAATTGTAAATCTAATTTTAATTTTAAAATATAAGGATCATTTTTAGAATCAATTAAACCATCTTTTAAATTTAAAGTTGTACCAAGACTTGATTTAGAATGACCAGTTTTCAATAATTCAATTGATGTTATATAATCTTGTAAAATACCACCTGTTTTAGCAATTTCCATTTTTAAATTTTTAGTTTTAAAATCTGAAGAATTTTTAATTGAATTCATTTGTTTAATTGTTTCATTCAATTGATCTCTTAAATTTTCTAAACGTGGAATTAATCTATTTGTTAATTGTTGATAAGTAATTAATTCTCTTTCCTTTAAATAGTTATGAGAATTATAAAATGTTGAACTAATTGATAAAACTGATGAATCACCTGATGGTAAGAAACTTGTTTGTAAAAGTTTATTGATTAAATCAATATCTAAATGATCTGAATTATTATTATTGTTTGTTTCTTCAATACTATTATTATTTAAATTTTCCAAATTATTTATACTTGTTGATGATAAAGATTTTTTCAAATTATTTGATCTTGAAATATGTTTATCAGATTTATTTTTCAATTTACCTGAATTTTGTCTTCTTAAAATATCTAAATTTTCCAACATTGCTCTATTACCTTGATAAGTTTGTTGTTTGAAAACTGACATTTCTTTAAAATAGAAAACAATTTGCTTTATAATCATTTTCCAAATTGAAAATCTATAAATCAATTGATTAACAGGTCTTGGATCATCGACATTTTTAAAAGGTATATAATAAGGTGAATGATAATCATCTGGTGGTAAAACAGATTGTGTTGCATATTTTGTATTATTTTTATAAATTTTATCTAAATTTAGAATACTATCAGGTCTTGAAACTGTTGAACCTGAAATTGATGATTGAGAATTTATTGGAATAATATTTGATTGTTGAATTGAATTATTGGAATCATTATTATGTGAATAGTGCCAATCCGACATTTTCCAGAAGACACTCGTTTATCATTTAATCGTTAGGATAAAGAAAAGAATGAAAATAGGTGATCAAGTAACTAAGGTATACCTACTACCCCCCTCTCGCTTAGCTCCTTTCCTTCCCCCGCGCCGTGAAGAGTTAGTTTAGTTATTCCGGGAGCAATTCTAAGCGATACCGAGATTAACCGAGATTAACAAAAGAGTATGGGTATAAAATTATAAGATTGTATATTTATTGATAAAGGGAAAGATTAGATTGGTATTATTGACTTTACTGTTATTATTACATTATTTGGAAAATTAACGTTATAACTATTATTATTATTTCGATTATTCAATTGATAAAGATTTTGAATTAATAATTGAACTGAAATCATTTGTGTTGAGAAAATTAATAAATCTAAAATCAATTGTAATACAGTTAAAGGTATTAAAATTTTTGGAAACTTCAAATTTAATGAATTTGTTAAATTTTCCTGTTGACCGATAAAATCTATAAATACACCATCATGAATCCAATGTGGATCAGATAAGATGAATTTAGTTAAATCATTGAAAAAGCTTTTAAATTGATTGTTATTACTATAATGATGATTATTTATATTATTATCTATTTGAAAAATCCATTTTAGATGAGATATGATGGATATCAAAGTATTTAGTAAAATATAAGGACCAATTGTTAATTTAAAAGCTTTTAAACGTGAATTTACAACCATTTCATAATCTGGTAATAATAATAAATTTGAGATTGAGTTTTGAGTTGGTATTGAATAAATTAGTGATTGGGTTAGTAATCTTAATAATAATGTAAAACTATTACCATCATGTAAATAACTGAGGTAAATGAATATACATGAAAGTGATTGCATATAAGTTGTTACATGATTGTTAATTTTCATTAAAAAACTGTTTGGTTGTTGAGGATAGTTTATTTCACCTTCTTCTATTGATCCGTAGTCCATCGTTTGTTATGTGTTAGAGATAATAGAGGAGAATGATGGATGGGGGCTTGTTTTGTTAAAATTTAGTAGCGAGCGAAATCTATAGTTTTTAATATGAGATGAATGAAGAGAGGATTATTGATTTATATAAAGAAAATACAGGTATTTGGTTTCAAAATACTATAAAAAAAATGTATGAAATGTTTAATCATTGTTGAATAAATGACCGATATCTGCAGGTAATTCTTGAATTTGAGTATTGTAAAACATTTCAATTTCTCTCATTCTTGAAATATCTTTATTAGTTAATAAATTAATTGCAACACCTTTTCTACCGAATCTACCAGATCTACCAATTCTATGAATATAATTTTCATTATCATTTGGTAAATCGAAATTAATAACAAGAGAAACTTGTTGAACATCTATACCTCTAGCTAATAAATCAGTACAAATTAAAATTCTTGAAGAACCTGATCTAAATTCACCCATAATTTTATCTCTATCTTGTTGTGACATATCAGAATGAATTGCAGAAACTGTGAAATTTTGATTAGTTAATTCTTCTGTAATCATTTCAACTCTTCTTCTTGTATTACAAAAGATAACAGCTTGAGTAACAGAAATTGAATCATATAAATCAGTTAAACACATTAATTTATATTCATCTTCTTCAACATTAACATAAAATTGTTTAATACCTTCTAAAGTTAATTCATCCTTTTTAACTAATATTCTAATTGGATCTCTCATAAATTTAGCTGTAACATCCAAAACATCTTTTGGCATTGTTGCAGAAAGTAAAACAGCTTGAGTTGTTTCAGGTAAATATTGGAAAACTTTATAAATTTGTTCTTTAAAACCTTGTGATAACATTTCATCAGCTTCATCCATAATAAACATTTTAACATCTTTAGTTTTAAAGATACCTCTTGCAATCATATCATAAACTCTACCAGGTGTACCAACAACAATTTGAGCACCATTTTCTAAAGCTTCAATATCTTCAGCAACAGATTTACCACCAATACAAGCATGAACTTTAACATTCATATGAATTGCTAAAGAGACAACAACTCTTTGAATTTGTAAAGCTAATTCTCTAGTTGGTGCCATAATTAAAGCTTGAGTTTTCTTTTCATTTTCATTAATTCTTTGTAAAGCAGAAATTGAGAAAGTTGCAGTTTTACCTGTACCAGATTGAGCTTGAGCTAAAACATCTCTACCTGAAACAATTGGTAAAATAGCTCTTTGTTGAATTGCTGAAGGTGTATCAAAACCTAAACCATAAATACCTCTAACAATTTCATTTTTCAAATTCATTTGATCAAAAGTTGAAGCAACTTCATCATAATTTGATTCGATTGTTTCATCTGTTGTTGATGTATTGTTAGTTGTTGTATTGTCGACAGGTTTCTCCTCAGTTGATGACATTATTAATTAATCAATAGGTGGGTAAAGAAGAGTAAATGTGAAAGAGTAAGGGGGGACGTTATGAGGGCGAAATCAGTTGTGAATAAGTTTTATTGGACTTGATGAAGGAAAAATAAAAATGTGAGGTTGAAAAAAAAAACCGGGTAACGAAGCAAAGAACGAACGAACAAACGAGCGAAGCGAGTTTGTGAGTACTTAGTTGGCTAACACCTTACTTAGCTAACAACTTACTTAGTTGGTTAGCAACTTGGTTGGTACATTTGTGATTTACTTTATTACCTAGTAGTATATAGTAGGTATAGATGTTTGATTATTTGAGTTATACTATATTATACTATATTATATTATATTATAATGGATTGGATTGGACTTAACGAGAGTAAGACCAGACGTTGTTTAAAAGACCATCTTGTTGAGCCAATCTGTTAATTTGATCATCAGATTCACCTCTAGCTCTAACGAAACCAGATAAAGCGTATAAAGTATTTGAATCTGGGATTGCTCTACCTTCAGCATCGACATTAGCGATTGCAATTTGAACTGAAGCATGATCTTTTGCCTTAATGATTCTGTTTGTTGCAGAACATTTTCTTGGAATGTATAATTCAACCTGTGGTAGTAAGTGGGGATGTTAGTAACTGTTTAGTGGGAGTGTAGAAGTGTGTGGTCACTATGTATATTGGATGTTTGATTAAGTGGTTTATGATGATTGTTATGATTCTTATGATTGTATTGAAATCATGATATACGTTTATTATCTTATTTATATTCAATATGGGTTTGATTGATGGTGTAGATGGACACACAGTGACTAATTTAGAGACTTGCAAATAGATACTTGATATCTGATATCTGATAGCAGGTAGTTTCTTAAAGCTCAGTAGAATCGATACATACTAATTCACCCTTATCGTTCTCCATATTGGTTTGATGATACGTGCAGCTGCAGAAAGTGTAGAGGCAAACGAGGTGTAATAGATTGATTGATTGATAGATACGATTAGTTGTTAGACGTGAAAAATGGAGAGGCGCTGGTAGAGAGGCGGGCGGGACGTGCGGTGCGCGGGTGGGCAGGTGGCTGTCCCGATCGGGCAGGCGCAGTCACAGCGGGGAAGGACAGGAAAAAAAAGAGCGAGGGAGGGAGAAAAGCTGAGGGACCCTTGGGATTTGCGGCTGAGCCGCCAACGGCAAACGCGTTTGGCGAAAGTTTATGCCGTTTTCGTTGTCGTTGCCGTTTCCTTTCCGGGCTGCTGCGCCTCGTTCCGGCGGCGAGAGAGAGAAGTACAGCGCAGCTACAACTATAACTACGCTGGGACACCCTCGAATGTTCTGATCTGCAGGCGAGGCATACACTTATCTCACACAGCTATCTCACACACCCTCACACACACACTCACACACCTACTCTCTCCGCTCTTTCAATGCCACAGATGAGAGACAAGGAGGAAAACACCTGCCAGGACGTTGGTCTGCGAGAGGACTCGTACTACCGGGCGCACCTGCACCCGTGGGCGTACCGCGTGCGGGCGGCGCTGCGCCCGCTCGTGGCGCGCGAAGCGCCGCTCGTGGCGAAGATCCAGCGCGTTTCGCGTGTGGTCGAGGAGGCTGAGCCGCACAACGCAGGGGGCTCAGCTTCCGGCGGCTCAGCCTCCCCTGGCTCCGGCGGCTCCTTGCTCTCGCGG
>JANIWQ010000068.1:0-59506 GCA_030555725.1 Pichia sp. yHMH446
TGATGACACAGACACAGAAACAACGACAGCCAATATGTTTGCAGCGCTAAACTCCTTCTTCGCTTCCAAAATATCCACCACCACCTCTCCTACCACCACATCCACCACTTCTACCACCCTACCGGAAGTAACAACTCCACCAACGGTCGAAGTACTCACACTCAAAGACTACAAGAAAGCTGCGCGCACTCTACACCTAGCATTCCAAGATGATCTCTACGTAAACTATCTAACTTCAGGTATACAGGACCCTAAACTAAAGGAACAAATGGATTTAGCTTTATTCGAGGCAACAACTTATTCAACAATCCTATCCGGTTTACTACTAGGTATAAGAGATGTAGATGCAGAGAAAGTCGACCCTAAAGCTCCATTCCTCGCAGTTGCCTGCTTTCAGAAACCAATACGTAAATCATCAAACTCAAGCTCAAATTCAAACGCTGCTGAAAATAGATCTCTTTTCTCTTACCTCTGGAAAATGTATCAAGGAGGTTACTTACGTTTTGTCTGGAAAGCGAACAAGGAAACCAGACAAAGAGTCTTCAATGAACAATGGGAACTATTAGATAAATACAGGGAAGAAGTTTTAGGACCCGAGTTCAACTACAGCTGGTACCTGTCCGATATAGGTGCAATAAGCAGAGGGCGTGGTAAAGGTTTAGCTAGAATGTTGGTCGACTACGCCTGCTCTAAATATATAGACAAATACGACGACGAGAGTGATGAGGGGGACGATTCCGACCCTGACAGGCCCAGTAATCCAGTATCTTCGGACGAAGACTCTAAAATTGACTCTGAAATTCAAAGTTTCAATTTCCAGTTCGATTTGGATTCAGACAATTTGACAGACTATTCAGGCTACTCTTCCTTCTCGGACTCAGAATCAACTCATTCTTCTTGGTATTATAACGAAGATGATGATATTTTAACTAAATACGATAAACAACAGTTGATTAAAGGTAAGAAAAGTAAAGGTGCAACTTGTTATTTAGAATCAAGTCATCCTCGAAATAGGAAAATTTATCAGAAACTTGGCTTTACCTACGTTAAAACTGTTAAAGTTGCTCAAATACAGTTAGATAACGGTGAAATAAAGACTTTAACAATGGATCTAATGGTTCGCGGTATAAAAGGTGCTAAATGGCAACCTCAGCAGCACCACCAGCCTCCCCAGCAACAACCTCAACTTTTATAACTTCTTCAATGCATTCGTACTAGGTAATAAGTCACCTTTTAACAGTTTATCTCGTATCATCGCGTCTTCTCTCTTCTTCTTCAATCTAACCACTCTGTTCTTGTAAATCACACTATCAAGTTCATACCATACTTTAAACTTCCCAATCTCAGCCTCCAACTTCTCAACTTCTTCACGATCAATCTTAGTCTCAATTTTCCATCCTTCTTTCCATCCTTTCTTCTCCTTAACACCTTTCTTCACTGCCTCCAGTTTCTTGTTAACTTCTTCCCATCCATCTTCATGAACTTCCCTCGCAAAACTTTTATCCCCTAAATGAATCTTACAAATATAAAACCAATCACTCTTGTCAGCATTAACTAAAACTGTATTCGTCTCCTTGAAACAAATATTACATCCTCTCCCTTCACTAGCTGTTTTAACAACATATTCGTTGATCATTGCACAGACAAAGATAACCCTTACTCACTCACTCACCGCTAATTTCCACTCAGCTTCGCTAAATTATCCTCCCGCAACCACGCAATCCTCTTATCTAATCTATCACTGCAAAGCAAACTGAAATCACGATCTCGGAAAAATGCTAGTTCACGTACACCAACATTCTCACCACCACCACCACCACCACCACACAACTCTTTATAAATTGTCTCCCAAATCCATAACTCAATATCAAATTTCAACTTATTCCTTGCCCAAATCTCACCAAAATTCCTAATCATCTTACCTTCCCTATCAGTAAACAAATCATCTAACACATAGTCCCATGGATCTAACTTCGGATTATGTAAATGATAAAACATATCACTCGCAATCTCAATCTCTTCTGAACCTCCCATAACTTTACCAAACTCATGCGCATTCTTACCAAACGCATAATCATAGTTATAATTCTCAAATTCAATATACTTCTCTTGTATCTTCCTAAATTTCCCCACATTCTTATAATCTTCATCCGCATCAGCTTGAACGATACATGAATCAACTAACCAATTCACCTCCTTAACCCATGTACCGTAAGTCTTATCTGGATATTTATTAACTTGCCACCATTCCTTCTTCAAATAATGTGCTGCAAGTACCCACGTCTCCTTATCACCTTCACCTGCTCCTCCTTGTGACAATAATGGATAATAACATGTCGGTCCATTCAAATTATAATACAATGCAAGTAAAAGTACTTTGAAATGTGTTCTCTTATTAATTAAAAGTAATCCTGATTCCGTCGACCAATCAGGTATTGTACCTTCACGATCATGGAAATTAATTGATTCGTCATCCATATTTCCCACATTCTTATAAATCTTCTCAATTGGTGTATAAAAATCATTTAAAAATCTAATAGGTTTGCCAATCTCCGTACCTAAAATCTCATACAATCTCGGTGACGTTGTCCTCCTCCAAAAATCTGGCCATGTAACCATACCATATTTATTGAAAACTTCACTATCAAATAATTTATCAGGATTCGCAACAGCTAAAATATCAGAATCAATATACATCATTTTTTCAAAACTTGAACCAATCATCGCCATCGCCTTCAATTGATAACCTTTAACTTTTAAATTCTCAAGAATTCTACTATCAAATATATTCTCAAATAATACACATTTGGCATTCAGTTTATTCACAACTTCTTCACAAAATTTTTTATCATATTTCTCCTTATATGGTATCATTATCTCAACAGGTAATTTAGATCCTGTAAATCTTAAAGATTTAATAGCTAAATATGAAAACCATGTATATTTACCACCACCAATTATAACATATCCATCACCTCCATTATCAAAGAAAAACCCACATTCTTCTAATGGTAAACTTTTATCAATAATCTCATGTTTTAATTTAACATCAGTTATAAAATAATCATCAAATTCCATTAATTTTGAAAGTGTTGAATTATTCAATTTAACATACGCATCATCAATGAAAACTGTATCCCAAATAACTGTCCTACCCTCATTCAAAACACTCCTTTCAGGATGTGGGAACGAAATCTTATTCTCATTCAATAATTTACTATATCGTATCATAAACTCATTAAAATTATCACCACATTCAAGCCTTTCAATTTCTTTAGATCTCAATTCATTTTCAATACTTTCAATATCTAAATCCTCCATTGCTTCAATTTCAAGATAATGCTCCTGTCTTAACAACTGTCGTATATCTTTATGTTGTAATTCTCGTTTATGCGGTACATCACTCATGAAATAACGTTTGTCTTCATCAGTGAAGAATACTTTCCTTATATAATGTTTCGTTACGTGCCATAATGGTTCCGAATTATTCCATGCTTCAAATGATATAGCTATGCATTTATATGCAATAAAAATTAGTAGTATCGTATATATTTGAACTACCCGTTTCACCAAATGTCGCCTTAATCTCATATGTATCCTTAGTGTAATAAACAAGTGTAGAGTGAAAACTGTGCGGCTTGGATTTAAAAAATGTGAAAACTTTACTTGACCTAACCTTACTTCACTCCTTCCTCTTACACTATCGCAATGGAAAGAATCAGAACTCTGACTAATAAAGCTTGGAATTGGTTTAATGAAAGATCAACTTTGGATAAATTAGCAATCATTTGCGCTATCGCTTTACAATTTTGGTTAGGTATAATAGCTATAGTTTATCATCAAAGAATAATCGATTTTATCGTTTCAACTTCAGATGATATAAGGAATAGTGGGTTTAAAGGTTTACTAGTTTTCACATTACTTTTAAGTTTAGTGTCATTCCCACCATTCTTAGGATTTAGTTCATTGGTTATTCTAATTGGTATTGTTTACGGATTTAAAGGATTTTGGTTAGTTGCAATCGTTTCAAGTATAATGTCAACAATTTCATTATCATTATTTAAATATTATTTAACTTCATTCTCTCAGAAAATTATTGATTCTCATGAAAATATCCAATTATTTACATCCGCAATTAAAGATTCTGAAACTTCATTCTTTGAAGAAATCTTCATTTTAACTTTAATGAAATTATGTCCATTACCTTATTCATTAACTAATGGTGGTTTAGGTTGCGTACCAGGTATATCTCCATTAGCTTTCTTTTGCGCTTGCTTAATTTGTTCACCAAAATATTTAATTCAAATATTTATGGGTACTCAATTACGTAAAATTAGTGATGATAAAACTGGATCTTCAAAATCAATAGATTTAATCATAATTTTAATTACTTTAACTTCTTTTGCAACTCTTTCAACGTTACTTTACAAACGCTTACAAAAGAAAATTCAACAACGTCAAACTGATACAATATTTATATAAAAAAGGTCTAATCCTCTTATGTAAACTCGTGTAGAAAAAGATCGAGCCGAGCCGAATAAAGCGGAGAATTGTTGATTTTTCACACTCCCATTGTTGGAACAAAAAAATCCTTTTGTTTTCATTCCTCGTCGTCACTGGCTTTATCGACACCGCACAGTTTCTGATCTGATCCTAATTAAACAAACTTCCTTTGCACCACAAGTGCACTCTCTTATCTTTTTTTCTCACTCTACTGTGATCTATCACAGATGAACTCCATTGATTCGGTATCATCATTATTTGATCGATATTCATACGGGAATACCAACTCTGCTCGTACGACGATCGATTTTGATAAATCACAGGTTTTCGAAATTAAGGAGTCAAAAGAGGTAGTATATTCTCATTATGAACCTGTTAATAATATATTGAATGCACTTTACAATGTGAAACATACGAGGACAAAATTGGGTAATAATAATGAAACTGTTGGCAATTCATATTGTAAATATTGGGGGATAGACGAAGAACAGTATGAAATTTTACAAATGTTAGAACCTGAATTGCTCAGGAAACAAAATGAAGTTTTCCAGGTTAACAATTGTATTAGAGAATTCTTCAAAGAAGTGGAATTTAGCATGGAAACTTTTATACCTCAATATTTTACTCAACTCGAGATTGGAAAGAGAACTCAAATTTATAGTGCTTTCAAAATATTAATAACATCTTTATCAATAATATGTTCTAATCTTGATTATCAGATTAAATCTAATATCGTGGTAAATACTCACGCTTTTGTTAACAACATACTTTCAGAATTCAAAATTCTTGAACAATCTCATGAGTTCATTACCGGTATTGCAATTTTCTGCATTGACCCACCTGCTCAATTATTAACATTAGCATTCAAAATATCAATGTTCAATACTCTAATACCCGCATCATTACTAAAATCAGAATTGGCACTTGTAAGACAGTGTGCAAAACGCATTACAGAATCCATTGAGAAACAACGCAAATACTTTGACTTCCTCCAAACACTTACACAGCTGCCTTACATTATGATACTTTTGCCTCTATTCAGTATCTGCTGGATTATATACTCAATTAGAGGTGTAGCTAAACGTTTTGTCTGATAAGAGACTCTGCACGAGGGAGGCTCAGGCGAAAAATGTAAAAAAAAACCAAACAAACAATCCATCTTCATTTGGCATCTCCCTAAGCACTTCCCCAAGCACTTCATATATGCATCTGTTTTATGTACCATTTATAAATATAAAAAATTACAACCATTAGAATAAATTCTAAGACACCTTCTAATGTCCGACAATAATAATCCCCCTCAATTGGTTTCGGGAAACGACCTTACATCAACAAGCGACTATGTGGCAAGTCCACCACCGATGAGTAGAGAAAGCGAAAAAATATCACAGTTTAGACCAAACACGGCGAATGAAGACCAAACATCACTCCAATCAATCGTACCATCATCACCCCTATCTGCAGCATCCGTTTCTTTGAGTCCCGTTCATGCAACTGCATGTACATCAGCAGAGCCCACCGATCCCATTCTTAATCTCAAACAGGTACACCAAAGAGCTCATGACACCATAAATCCATTCATTGAAAAAACAAAGGATACCCCAGAGCCGAATAAATCTGCTCAGTCATTGACACCAGAACAGTTTCACATAATCGCTCAAAGCACGCCGATACCCACGTCCTTGAACGAAACTGATACAGAAATGAAACATATGAACTTTGAGGAAAATGTCACAGAAACTTATAGCAGTGATTTTTCCTTTTTGATTGAAACAATTCACAGGTATTATGAATATAGTATAACACTCGGTTACGTCTTTTTTAAACTATGTGTTATTTCAACTGTCTTATGGTTTTACTTTCTGATATTTTCCTTTTTTCTATTTCGTGAGGTGAATCCTCTTTTGGAGAAAAAAAAGCAGATTGTTAAAATGAACTGATCGAGGTTATCAGATAGCTTATTTGGTACATTATATCATTTCCACCAAGATTAGCAGTCTGGCATAACCCGGCAGCCATGTCTTCAACCGACAGGTAATCTTAAAGCGTCATCATTGATCATTGAATCCCTTTATCCTCCTTTCTCTTTGCAAAAAGTACGACCGGGCAATCATATATTGCCATTCCATTGGCTTATACTTACAATTGTGTATCAACATCAAGCTTCTATTCTGTCACGTCACCAACGACAGCTACTTTGTTGTGCGACGCGCTCGCCGCGACCGTTTTTGCTATTTTTGGTGTTACTAGCTTTCGGCCTGGTAATTTGCATTTTTTGTTTCTTCTATTTGTGTTTGTGTTTGTGCACAGAAATTTTCATTGACCGAACCCACGAGAAAGACGTGTTCTCTTTTGTACCTTTCAGTAAACCGATCATTTCGATTTTGTACTGTTTTTGCAGCACGTACTAGTGCAACATCTAACACGCTAACTTTCTCCTACCACTTTTATCATCTTTACTTACCAGCAACAACCACTCTGATCTACAGCCACCTCAATTAGGAACTCTCAGCTTTATTCTTTAGTCTCGTCCGATTGATCGCACAACCAAGAAAATTGTTATCTGATCTAGCTATACACGAATCATTTCTTAGCTATCCACCACCGAACTAATCCATTACATATAACAGTATTCCCATACAATGTATCCGAATAATATGATGAAAGATAAACTGAATCTGGAACTCAATACACTACCAGACTTTTTAAAAGAGCCCAATCCACAAGTCAAATTTCACTCTGCTTTCCCACCTTTGACAACTAAAGTACGTGTAAAAAGTGTTATGGAGCGGGCAGGTTTTGATGTTTATAAGCCTGACAAAAATGAAAAGAGGAACGCAACTGCAAGACCAGCATTTGAACCACCAAGGAGAATTCCATTCCGTTCACATTCTCAAAATAATCTGCTTGGTGCGCTGGAGAAACCACCAGGCCCTAAGGGGAGAAACTTTACAGCATATCCAGGCTCAACAAACTCATCTCCAAATTTGAAAAATAACAGATCACCTAAATCTACTGCTTCACCAACTTTAGATTCTTCAGATAACTCCAATCACGGAAACAAACCTAGTATGATTGAATACACTAGAGAAAAACTGAATTTACCTACTGTAAAATCAAACAATCCTGTTGATGTTGCTACTGTGGGAACTGGTATATCCAATATCGGTATTCCGATAATACCTGATGTTCATATCTCACATCAACCTAGTAACTTTGCTAACAATTCAAATGAAAGTATAGTTTACCATCAAGATAATACCAATGTGGATCCCTTCAAACAATCTACAGATTTTCCACCTCGAAATATACCTCATATTAATGGCCCACGTCCGTTTATTGATTCAGACGAGGAAGAAAATTATGATTCACGTATAGAAAATGACCACCATCTGAAACATTACTCAAGAGGCTCTTCAGCTCTTACTACTGATACCAACGAACTCAGTGGTCATCTCTTTGATTCAAATATTTCTCCCGAGAAACCACTGAATTTGGGAAATACGACAGAACAACAATCTCATGTGATACCAACATTAGGAATAGAAATGGAGACGGAAATGGAGTCAGGAATGTACAGAGGAAACAACGAATCAGATGTCAATAATCTGCGATTATCGAAAACCCCAAGGCTTTCTCATGCTTCTGTAAATTCGATGTCATCATTCGACGCCAAATTCATGAATCAAGACAACGAAGCTGATAATAATTTCAATGAAACCGATAAATACGCAGATGTTGCTTCCCAGAATTCTTACGGTGGTCTGAGAGATATAAGGTCTACATTCAGGTCTGCTGACTTTGATAAATTTGCAGCTCAGACAGAATCTCTTCCGAAAGATTATGAAAATGGAAATAGATTAAGTACTCTGTCAACAAATGACATGAAAATCTATAATCTTCAAAGTCTTGAGAATCACAAAGGAACCAATGTTGTTGATATGTCAATGATCGAAGAAGCTGATCATGAGAATTCTTTAAATAAGACAACTCTACCAGATATCGAACTAGAGGATGAACTCGTTAATAATCGAAATTCATTTGACAATCTTGAGAAAGACGAAAACGAATATCACATCCCGGAAGATCAAGCAGTGAGATCTCCAGCTTCTCAGGAATATCATACTCCCGCTACTGAATTTAACCAGCAGTTTGAATCCAAGAGAAGTGATGAATATTTGAACAAGGAAACTGAAAATCATCATGATGACGCTGCAAGTTTACTAAGCAAGGGATTCCAAAAGAGAACAGCAAGTGCTGTGTCTACTCCAAATATGAATCACGAAAATTCTGAATCACCTCCAGTACCTCCATTGCCTATAATACCTCAGCTCAAATTGTCTCAAAAGGAAAACATAAATGATTTGACTGATGATATTGATAAACTTGGTATTTCTTCCCCAAATGATGAAGGATATGCCGAAAATGGTATTCCACCACGTTATTTCGAGTCGAATGGACAGTCAATTCAACGTACAGATGCTTCCCCACTATATTCTGCAACTCAAACTGTTTATACTCCTCGCTCACAGGAAAGTTATCCCACAACGGTTGAAGATGAAGTTCAGACTTCCAATAAATTCATGGACGCACCAATTTCAGAAGAGACAGAGTCACAAACAATGAAGCCACATATTCAAGAAGAACCTCAGTTTCCGCCAGGTGAAGGTCCTTGCCGTAAATGTAAACGTGAGATTCTAGAAAGTGAAAAGAAAATCTGGTCAAAAGATCATCAGTTAACTGGTCAATGGCATAGGAAATGTTTTGGTTGTAATAAATGTGGATCAAAATTCAATAAAGGTAGTTCATGTTATGTTTACAATAACGAACCTTATTGCGAAGAGCATTTCCATGAATTGAATGGCTCTTTATGTCAAATATGTAATAAAGGTGTTGAAGGTGAATGTTTACAAAATGATATAAATGAAGCTTTCCATATTCATTGCCTGACATGTGTCATCTGTGGATTACCTGTTCAAGGTGATTATTTCTTGTTTAGAGGTGAAGTTATGTGTGAAAATGATGCCAAGGAACTGATGTATCAAATTGAAGAAGCTGAAAAGGAGAAAGCTGGCGAAGATTCTGTTGAAAAAGCTGAAAAAATGATCAAACGAAGAACAAGAATTTTGTATCTATAAATTTAACCTCTATATACAAAGTAGTATATAAATGCATACTAATTTACTCTTCTGCATCCCATATATCAATTGCAGGCTGTGAAGGTTTGTTCGGATTTGTTGCATTAGTTGGTAATTTCAAGTACACAGTAACACCATGATCTTCTATGTTGACTAACTTTATAGATCCATAATTAAACTCAGCAAATACTTTACATAATGGTAGACCCATTCCAAAACCATGAATCACATCCCTGTCATTATCGTTACTTGTTGTGTAATGAAATTGCCAAATTTTTTTCAACATGGAATCAGGCATACCGCCCCCTCTATCTTTAATTTCGAAAACTACCAAATCTGGATTATTCACATCTGAGTAGATACCAATTTGTATGGGCTGATTTCTCACCATTGATGGAATAGTTGCATTTTTGAAAAGTTCGAACATTATATGAACAATATGTGCTGATATACAGTACGCTGAAGGTACTTCATGATGTGTATTAATTATATCAAATTTGGGGACTGGATAGTCATTCAACGATAGCATTTTTGATGTCGTTTTTATTGCTTCATCTAGGAGTAGACGTGAATTTTGTGATGTAAGTAGTGGCTCTTGGTATAAGTAAGTTTTCAGTATGAATGATTTGGTAATACGATTTTTGTGATAATTGGTGAAAAACTTGTCAATATCATTATTATACGCTTCATCCAAATTTTTCAAATCACTATATTGAATTTTAGAGTTTATCAACTCAAGTTCACTAACTGTGTAATCAAGTTGTTTATTTATGAGATCAACAAACGATTCTTCACTAAACTCTTCGTTGAAAAAATTCCCTGTTTCAATTTGAGCAAGATGTTCTTTGTATTTATCTGCCAACGATGTGTAATGCTGAATTAATGGTACATGTTGTATAGTTTCTAATGGGAGCTGCTGATCAAATAGTAATAGCTGTGTTTTGTAGATATGCTGAAGATCATTGCATAATAACTTCCTCTTTGTGAGAAGCTCCGGGGTAACGGGTACTATAGGTGGTGGAGGTTTTTTAAAGATCTTTGAAATTAATCTGATCATATCGCTTAGTTATTAGTGACTAGTCTCTGATGGATAAAGCAAAAACAAAGACTAGCTTTGTGCATAGAACGTAGCACCACTTATGTGTAAACTGATCTGACATGACAAATCCACTCCACAAAAACACAACCCCGGGGAAAAATGGGCCGCTTATTTGAGACGGAGATTTCCTTATTTGTATAGGCTTACGTCATCTCTGAGTCTGCTTTTTTCACGTGATTCAATAGGGTATACTCTAGTGTTGAGCCCCTTAGAAGAGTAGCTGACGGTGTTGCAAAACCGTTTAGTTGTGGCGAGGAATTATCGATGAGGTAATTTCAGTGATGAAAACAAGTTATGTCATTTTCTAAGATCTAGAATGTAATACTAACCGAACATTTGTCTAGAGTGCGTTCTATACGCCTGGGTAGCAGAAATACGGGTAGTTTTTAGCCAGTTTATGCCCTCCATCGAATTTATTCTGCTGGAACGAGAATTTAAATTAATTCTGTCTTGCTTGCCATTCCCCGTTTTGGAAAATTTTCTTTCCATCTTTGTATTGACCAATTACTGTACACTGTAACCTGCCTACCCAGCCAAAAAAATTGCTTCAACACTGCTTTTAAGTAGAAATATTTCTGTAGCCGTGGGTGGGGTTGAAATACCCTTTCAACAGAACTAGAAATTGATACTAAGAAGAATTTAAACAATTATTAAGACCAAGCATACCCTGTAAAGATATCTGTATTTTTTGTTTTATTCTAAGTAGCTGTTTTTTCTTTCTTCCTGTTACATTTTATTCTTTGTTTTTTCCACCTTTCATAAAAAACCACACTTCTCAAATGGATATCAATAAGAAAGAAGCAATTGATAGCTTTGAGTATAACATAAACAAATTCAAATATTTCCACAACGAGAGCAATTATTCTGGCAATAAGGACAATGATAAGAACACACATTATGATGCCTCTGCAAATACAAGTATCCCAGACACAATTAATTCTTTAATTAAAGAGAGTAGCTCGAATCCCCAAGTTATTATCAACCCACACAAATCTGTTTATGAAAAGACTAATTCCCCAGTACAAACTTACAGAGAGAGTAACAGTGTGGAGTCTGAAATATGGGAACAAGGCATTAATGCAGATAGACAACACTCGTCCATTACAACAATCAATTCGAATCAAGATTATAAAGACTACATCAATAATACAGAAATTCCAAATTTCACAAATAGCATAAAAAACAATTTATATCAGTTTGGCTTGTGTTCTTATATGAATAATGCAAATGAAGTCAACACGAGAGATCTTGAAACCGCCTCCTCAACACTAAAGAACTTTAAGAATAATAGTCCTAGTAACAATGATAATTTGAATTCCTTGGTCTTAAATTTTCCTAATTCTTTGGAAGCTATAAAGACACCAAATGTTTCACCAAGAAACTCACCAAGAGTTTCCCCAAAATCTCACCCGAATGATGACAAATCAGACTTCTGCTTGGAGAATTCGGATTTATTACGTCTTACTGATAGCTATAGCAACAACAATGGGGGCAATTCTCATTCAGATACAAAAATTTATGAGAAGTGGAACGATTACGATGATCAAACAACCAGAATAAATAAAATCTCTTCCCATCAATCAACAGGAAATATCCGGAACAATCTCCTTGACAATTTGGACTTGAATACTAGCTTCAACTCCTCAACACCAGTAAGTTCTTCTAACTACAATTACACTACTAATAAAGTTGATTCTCATATCAACACTTCTTACCAAATAGATGAAACGGATTTTTGTTCTGTATGGGGCTCTCTGATTGAAACTTCAAGGAAACAAATACCAAGAACTTTTTTTGATCAAAGTTTTAATCCTAACCTGAATTATTTCACAGACAGCCAGTTTGATCAGTTAACTGATGGTAACAAACCTATGACAGATTCCAGAGAGGAAAATTTTGACAGAGGTATGGAATGGCTGCCAGTTAGTACCACAAACTTTCAACAATCAAGCGGAGGAAAAGAAAAAGATGTTGATGGAGTTTATACTCCACAACAAACCTCTCCAAAATCATTGCCAGCACTTAGCGACTTACCTAAACTTGAACAATCAACTCATGTTTGCAGCGGGTGTTTCAAAATCAATCGTGTAAGTTACGGATGCTCCAAACAGTTGGTTCCAAAGTTACCAAACCTTGACGCCTTTAAGGAATATAATTCACCAAATAATTACACTTTGGAATTTGCAATTGCAAACGGGAATCCCGAATTCAAATATGTAAATTCAGAAGCCAATACAAGATACGATCCTTTAATCAAAAGGTATTCAACAAAAGTTATGTATAGTAAAAATGGCAAAAAAATGAAAAGAGATTACCCGTCTTTGTGTCCATTCTGTAAGGTTAGTGACACTAGAAAATTTGATTCCCTATTTTATGAAAGGAACAATTCTTGTTATCGTGGTCATCTAATAAATACTCATGGAATCAATTCTAATGGAGAGCAAGCTAAGTTGCCAAATTCAGGATTTGTTTGTTACAAGCTTGGTAAAAACAGTTGGTCCGAAACCGTCGGTTTCAAATGTCCTTATGAGAACTGTGAAAAATGTTTTCTTAAAGGTGAAAAAACGCATGGCTTTCATGAATACATTCGACACTGGAACAAATTTCACATTAATGTTGAATAATTCTGACATTGTATCATTTAGCAAAAGTTTTTGATACTTTTACCTGTATTCTTTTTGATATTCTTTCTAACTATTTTTAATTGACACTTTTTACACTAAACACTTTTTTTTTTCACAACATGTAGATTGTTCAATCAAAATTTTTGAAGCCTGTTTGCTACCGAAAATAAAAAAGGCTTGCTTTGTCCGCGCAGTACACCTGATCATGATGGATTGCAAATTATTTGTTCTCTGCATTATGTTGTGAAGCCCTATGTAAAACTTTGTCTGATGGATTTTCTCGAAATAAACACCTACCTTCCTTTCTTGACTGTATTGAAAGCACCGTTTACCAATTTTCATAACCAAATTGAAAATGACAGCTAATAACTGTACACCTATCTATTATTTGCCCCTGGAACAAACGATCTACCAAAAATGTTTAATTGATATTATAGTTGAACTTCACAAACCTCATTTCCTCAACTATTTGAAAACCCATGAAAATCTTGAATTCGATGATTCTGTTGAAGGTATTGACAACGGAATAAATTATTCAAATCACATGTCGGACGATTCAATGATTGAAGCACTTGTTTTCAATATCAAACAGATCATCAACCATCCAACCTTACTTGTTGACCACTACATTCCACGGAATTTTCTTTTACTTAACTCCAGGGAAAATATTGTGACTTTGTCAAACAAATATCACAAGGTGAGTGAAATATTAGATAGACTTGTTGAGAAAGATGCAAGAAAGACAATCATTATTAGTGTGTCAAATGCCAAAGAGATGGATCTTGTAGAATCGTTTTTATTAGGTAAGAATGGACTTCAATATTACAGATTTTCAGGATCTTCTTTATATTATGACAATCATGGATCATTTGATTTTCATAAAGCGAACAATGATAATGGAATACAGAATACAGATGAATTTGCTTCACTACCTTCCGAATACAACTCCTCTTCTTCATCAACACCACCAGCAGATTCCAAAAAACGTAAATCAACAACGGGGCGGACAAAGAAATCAACAATTACAGGAAGTAATAAAGAAAAGAAAAAATCCGGTCGCCCTTCTAATGCTGATAAGAAGGCTAGAGAAAGTGCAGATGCTGAATCTGGTTCCAATCATAACAGAAGAGACCGAGAAGAGTATACTCCAAGAATCTCTAAAAACAGTGAAAAATTTCAACACATGATGCAAGAAAAGAAGAACAAGAAGTTGAATGTTTATTTGATTCTATCATCTCAGTTAAAATATTTGGTCCAATTTGAAGACTTAAGAAGTGATTTGATTTTGTCACTCGATTCTCATGCTACTAACTTTGATGATATTTCATCTATACTCGAGCATAAAGTACCTATAGTGAAACCTTTAATTGTGGAGTCTTTGGAGCATTATGAAGCTGAAATGAGGAGAAATCCTGATGTTATATACGATAATAATCAAACACTTAGAAATCAAAAGAAAATTGAGAAAAGTGAATCTAAGCAAAAGTCAGATTTTAATAGGTTACTTGCACTGTTGTCCGTTGCTGCAATGCCTAATGTCACTACAAATCTTCCATCAGAAATATCTCCTATTTCTAATGAAGTTATAGAATGGTTGATTGATCCGCATAATTTGAAATTTCCTTACTTGGAAACAGTTAACACACAGCTTCCTCATATATTAGATAAGAACTTGATTGATAAAGTGATTGAAACGTTAAATAATTACAATGAGAGTGGAGACAAGTTTCAAACAAGTAAAATTGATAGGTATACTTTCTTCAATCCAAAGCTTGATATTAGAGATGTGAAGGATATTAAAGCAACACATGATAGTAAGCGTATTAAAGTGGATGTGAAAAAGGAGAAAGTTGATATTCCGATAGCATTAAATTACTCACAGTATCAGTTGAATCTAACCAAACTTATCAATAATACCTTTTTTGATATGCAAGAATGGATAGCCAATACCGAACATAAATTGAAGTTTGTACATTTAGATGAAACTGAGAGACAGTTTGTGATTGATAGCGGGAATGTCGAATGTGGTAAATTGTACAAAGAAGACAGGGACTTGGGTGTCATCATTGAGGGGAAAACCAAGACTAAGGAGAAACTTATTAGTGAATTTGAGAAAGTAGATGAAATGAAGAAAAAATTGGAAGAAAGGTATAACAAATACAGTTCGCTCAAGTCTGATGAAATTAATTTGGAAGATCAAGATAATGAATTCAATGAGCTTCTAGAAAAATTGAATGCAATGAAAGCAAAGCTTGTTGAGCGTGAAACTGAATCTGAAAATATTAGGAAGTTATACCAAGAAAAGTCATCTACTGCTGCAGAATTATCAGCTTATGTCAAGACATTGGAACAGAGCAATAAGAAGCTTGAACAGGAATCACAAGGTGTTTTCCGAACAATCCAACTAGAAAGCTTGAAAGAACAGAAACTTTTCATTGACAAGAAGATAAAGGAGCACAAGAACAACTGTGACATGTGGAAAGGCTTGATTAGAACTTTAAACGCGGAACTAGAGAAACGTAACTCTACAGCTTCTAGTACAAGCTCACGAGTAGCTAGAAGTAGTAGAAATAACACACCATATTAGTGATCATCTATAAATAAATAGTAGTATACAATATATTTAGAAAACTTCAGGGAGTGAGATAGAGAGAACCGTTACTCTTTCTTCATGTTGTTGAAAAAATCTTTGACTTCGTCTTCTGTGACCACTTTCCCATTTTCAGCAAACGGTTTGAGGAACTCTGTCAGCTTTGCTTTTATTTTATCATAAGCTGCGAGACCTTGGATCGCTTGATCAGCTGGTATATTATTGAGTTGTTTAACTCCCAAATCAAAAACAGAAGATGTATCATCTTCATCTTCTTGTGGTCTGTAGATGACATCTTCTTCGTATAAGTAAGGGTATTTTCGAAGAAAGTTGGCAAGTTTGGTGGCAGGATTATTTTTAAGGTATCCGGCAAGCACATCTTTGTAGTTGCGTTCAAGAAATACCGTCTTAGCATAATCTAGTTTAGGTTTCTTTGGTGTAGGCTCAGCTTCTTGGGCAGCCTTGGGAATTTCCCTGTTGGGAATGTGATCAACTGTTTTCGAGGAAAGCAGCTGAGCAATGTCTGCAACTTCTGGACAAGAGCGGTAGCATCTCCAGCAAATGATTGTCTCAAAAGTGTCTAAAGGCGGGAAACCGTCAAGGGGTAACAGTTCATCATCTTCGTTATTACCATCGTCATTGTCGTTGTCATGACAATCGCCATCTTCTTCTCTTAGTTTTTTGGAATCAGATTCCGCATCCATTCCGGGCTCAGCTAACGAATTTAAACGATCAACGCCACTATCCTGTGGTCTGCGATTGAAAGTTCCTGGTTTATATCCCATCAAGCATTCTTCATGGTACCAATCTTCGTCACAGGAGACACCTAAGATGCATTGGATCATGTTGCTATCAGTTAATGGATTGTACGGCTGATTGCAAGAGCAAAATAACCCTTGGAAATTGTGACCATACCTATTTGAAGAATCAGGTATATCTGGACTGTACTTACCATCTATGTCACTCTGCAAAGTAGACCATTTGGGATATCTGACATAACATGGACCCAATACTCTTGATGTTCCACAATCGCACGTTCTATTCCTCTTTGTGAACAATTCGACAAGATCGTGCGAAGTATGGCATTTTATGCTGCAAGCATAACATACACTGTTGAGCTGACCTGTTTTACGATAGCAAGTAAGACACGCGTACAGGTCCTGACGGAGTGGTCCCTTAGCAAAAGTGCATTCGTTTGGGTCATAGGGCATCAGTTCTTTGGCCTCTTTCGCAAGAGCCTCTTGATCGGAGATATATTCGGCCAGAGATGCCATTAGCTAGATCAATGCTGAATTAATAAAGAGGTTTCAAGGCAGGCACTGATATCTTCAGTTGGGATCTTTAACAGCTCATACGGGTCTTTACCGGGTAATCACTTCTCTTCCGCCTGTGGATAAGCAAAACAGGCCCCGAATTGATCTTGTGAAAGCTGCACTGAAGTGCACTGTGCATGCATGCGCTCACTACAAACAAAACGGCACTAGCGTAGAGAGGGAGAGCTGTAAACGAGCAACCACGGGAACAATGCCCCAGGCACGATCCAATGAGACGACTTTGACGCAGGCTGCGCAAACAGTGCTGGTGGAAAATTCATTCGTTCGACCGCGTCTGTCCGCACGCGCTGAGTTGTTGGGGCGGACCTGGTGCTCTGGACCTGGCCCTGGTGCTGGACCTAATGCCCCTGGCCCGAGCGCCAGGCACAGGGCGATTGCAGCAGCGTCGCCCACCCAACGGGTCTGGTCCGGTCCCACGCCCCGGCTGACTCCACCTGGTGCGCCAGGAACTAGCGCTGCGATTAGCGCAATACTGTGGCAGGTACAAATGCACCGTCGTGTCGTTCTTCGTGTTGTGCCAGCAAGTCGTTTAAACTTTTCTCTGCTTTCCCAACAACCTTTCCCCTGAAACTACGATCTGCTTTTCACAGTCCACATACTGAACCATATACTCACTTCAGTTCGAACGTCTGGTAAGCTTTCAGTGCCTATTCTTCATTTCTCGGTGAGCCAGACACCGCACCGGCATTTATTTTTACATTAGACTCACGAGCAGATCACGCTTGCAGCAAAAAATAAGAAGTAAACAAACGTATTGTCTCACTGATAGCAACTACAACGCACACATATACCGTCTACAAACGCAGAGACGGGGCACATTTTGTCATAGCCCTACCGTTCTAACCATCTAAAAGTATGCCCCCTAGCTTGCAACCGAACCCATCCACTGTTGGCCCCGTGGAAGCCACAAGTGAGTCAAAACATGTTTCACTGGGTGATCAGACTAAGAGCGGCGTCATAACAAGATCGGAATCCAAATCTAAAGCCAGTTCCTCTGAAACTGCCAAGTCCATTGATTTGCATGAAACAGATGGGCTCGATTCAGAAACGAGCAAGCTGCAAAAGGACAACTTAGGAAAAAATGATGCTGATGGGGACAACAAACGCAGCAAAGACAGTAAAATTAGCCATCATGACGCAAGTGGAAATGCTAAGGATCTAGAAAATAAACATAAAAGTTCTGCTGCTGATCACGAGGATGGAGCTGAAGAAGATGATGAGGAAGAAGAAGAAGAAGCAGAAGCAGAATCAGAAGCCAGTAGCGGTAGTGGTGGTAATATTGCCAGGAGTAAGAAACGGTCCAAAGGTAAATTGTTTAAATGTACAGGCTATCCAGGCTGCTCAATGGTTTTCACTAGATCTGAACATCTTGCTAGACATATCAGAAAGCATACAGGTGAGAGGCCTTTCGAGTGTGATGCTTGTAAAAAACGTTTTTCTCGTCTGGATAATCTACGGCAACATAAACAGACAGTCCACTCATATGAATTGGAAAAAAATTTCAGAATTATGAAGAAACAAAAGAAACCTCGAAGAGGAGAAGAGCATCCAATTACACCTTCAATCGCGTCACAATTCAATACATTATCTTCACCTCCGAATTCTGTATCACCTCATGTCAATCGGAACATGCATCTTCCACCTCCTCCCCCACGTCAACCAATCTTTCCTCAAAAACATGAAAGTTTTAGTGATGTAAGAGGTGGTATTCCTGGAAAACCGTTACCTTTGGTGCTTGACATTAGCAACACTGTCAATAATAACAGTAATAGTATAAGAAACTCCGGTAATAGCAACAACGTCACAACCAATAGCAATCTCAATATCAATAGCACCAATGAATATAGAGTGATGACTCCAACTACAGGTAGTGAGTCAATAATGGATATTAATAGTCCGGGTGGTAGTCGATTGAACCATTTAAAGTTACAACTTCATTCTGGGGCTTCACCTTCTCATCACGCTACCTCAAATACAGTTTCACCTACATTGATGAACTTTCCGGGTGTAAGTTCTATGAATCCAGTGAATCAATTTTCCTTCAGTGCAATGGGTCCAATTCTGGAAACTGCTTCACCTTATGGGCATACTTTTGGAACTGCATCATCCACTGTTACTCCAACCAATGCATCTTTTGACTTCCAGCGACAGCAATCCCAATTTGTAACTCCTGTTTTCTATCAAAGATTGAACCGTGGCATACAGTATCAAATGAATAATACTCCCACACAACCAATCCACAGACTGAGACGGGAATCTGTTACTAGATCCAATGAACCTGATAAAGACGATGAAATTAAGCCAAATTTTAATCCAAACTCTAATTCTCATGGCAATACCAACTTCTCTTTTAGTCCTCAGTATGCACCGCAATACGTTTCATACTATCCTACAAACCAAATGAGTGCTGTAACTCCAGTGAATCAGTATGCTCCTGTTGGACAACCTAATATATCCCCAATGTTGAATCAAATCGGACAACTGGGTTCAATGGGTCCCATAGAAAGTCAGTTAGGGCCCATGCACATGACTCTAAATATGAAAAACATGAATATGTATATACCGCATACTCCAATGGGTCAACCACTTTATAATCAACAAATACCTCCGGGATATTCCCCGTATGGTGTTCCGTCACAATCACAGCAGCAGCCACAACAACAGCCACAACAACAGTCACAATCACAACCACAACAGTACACAAACGCTCCATACTCGGAACAGCAGACACATGTACCACCAAGCTTTGTACAGGGTCTCAGTTCATCCAAATCCAAGAATACGAGCAATACAAACACAAGTATCAACAGTAATTTCACAATGACATCAGCTCCAACTACTCTGACATTACAATCTGGTGACGGTGCCCTTAAAGGCATTTCTGGCCCACCTACTTTGCCTCCACTTCCACAACAGCATTCGATCGCTCGTGATACCCTATCAACAACAAACGGAAGTGCAGTTCAAGCCAGCACAAGTACTTTAGTAAGCCCATCATCGAAACCGGGATCGCCTATTGTGGCTCAACAAAAAGAGACCTCAATTGATGTTGACGGAACAGATATGCCCAATGTAACGGATATTGGGAACAAACTTCTATTGGAAAATATTTTAAACGGCTGAACGCCACTATCTAGGCATGCTGCATTCCACCTCTCTGCTACTGTTACCAAGGGCATTCTTCATCTTACATATCTTCTGTACTATACATTACTTCATCCTCTGTACTACTTTTCTTCTCTATATAAAAAGCACTCTGCATCTTCGCTTGTCTCCTTTCAACTCAGCTACCGCATCTTTCAAGGAAATTGTCAGTCAACTAAGCACTTGGCCGGTGCACGGGTGGACATTTTGATGTGCGTGTCGCGGTCGCGGATTGCAACGCCTCCGAGGCGTGTATTGTGGTAGTGTTGTTGTTGTTGTTTTTGTTGTTTTTGTTGTTTTTGTTGTTTTTGTTGTTTTTGTTGTTTTTGTTGTTTTTGTTGTTTTTGTTGTTTTTGTTGTTTTTGTTGTTTTTGTTGTTTTTGTTGTTGTTGTTGTCGTTGTTTTCTTCTTTCGGATCACGTTTTTTTTATTCCGCCTCCCTTGCGACAACTGTTCTTTTCTTCTTCTTCCTTTTTATTTCTTCACTCTCTCTAACAGTATGTCCGGAAAAGGTGGTAAAGGTAAAGGTAAAGGTGGTGCAAAAGACGGTCACCTCAAATCACAATCTCATTCTGCAAGAGCAGGTTTACAATTCCCAGTCGGTAGAATCAAGAGATACTTGAAGAAGAATGCACAAAACAAAATTAGAGTTGGTTCTAAATCTGCTATTTATATGGCTGCTGTTTTGGAATACTTAACTGCTGAAGTGTTAGAATTGGCAGGTAATGCAGCAAAAGATTTAAAAGTTAAAAGAATTACTCCAAGACATTTACAGTTGGCAATCAGAGGTGATGAAGAATTAGATACTTTGATCAAGGCAACCATTGCTTATGGTGGTGTTTTACCTCATATTAACAAAGCTTTGTTATTGAAGGTTGAAAGATCAAAGAGTCAAAAATAATCTCTCACATCAAACCATGTTGTATAGTAGGAGCCGTCAAAAAATTTAAAACATAGAAATTACTTACCCTATTATAACCATATAACTAACCTAAATGTATATTATTATTGTATATTGCTCTTATTAAAAAATATAAGTTTAGCATTTTAATGAATGTTCATTGTTACACCTTAGTAAAATCTATTCATTGTATTTCAAAATTCCCTCCCCATCTATTTCATTCAATCTGACTTCGTACCGGTTGTAACCAGTAGACCTTAGTGGGAAGACTCTCCAGTCTCTAGGTGCAATTGATCCAGGACGGGCAATTATTACCGTAGGGTCATCGACATCTCTCTTTAACTGAGATTCTGAATCAATTTCATTTTCGTTTCCATTCGAAATATCCGAATCGTATTGGAAATCAGAATTTAAACTGCGATTGATCCTTCTAGCTTCTTCTTCAACCCATCTCATATGTGCCTTCTGTACAGGATTCATTTTTAGTCGGCGCATTTTATGAATGAATTTGAACATACTTGCAAGTCTTTGCTTTCGACGGTTATTTTCTAGTGTCATTTGACTATCTGCGTTCATTGAACTTTCCCTATCAAAATAATAGTCTCTATTAATCAATGAATTATCTTCATTTATGCTATACCCATCATCATGGTTATCACTGCCACCAATATTACTATATCCAACATTGTCAAAAGAAGCATCGTCGACACCAAAATTGAGATCATCAGTATGTTCATTAGGAGGAGCTTGCTCAAATTGATCTTCTCGTTGTCCTTGTTCATTTTGAGCAATCTGTAATGGCGCAATCTCATTGTTTGCTCCATTCACACGATTCACTTCATTTGCTCCATTCACATCATTCATATCATTTGCTCCGTTACTTATATCAATATTAGTGCGTGCACCCACGACAACTGGTTTACGACAAATAGGACAATTATTTGACATCCCCATCCAACTTCGAATGCATCCATTATGTAAAACGTGATCACAGTGAAGTTTTACAGGAACACTTCTAGTAGTACCTGTTCCACCAAATACCATTTCATCTCTACAAATGATGCAAATATCGGTATGTTCTAAATCTTCCCTTGTAGGTTCTCTCAAAGATTCACTTAATTTTCTAGCATTTCTAATTATCAAGAATAGTTTTTTCATGGATTTTCCTAATGAGAAAAATGACCTAAACATTTCACTTATCAAATTGAATGGTATCGTCTCTAGTAATGTGAAAAGAACAAACAATGCAGGAATCATTAAACTTTTAACTAAATTAATCAAAATAGTAGAAATTGCTTCAATCAATGCCTTATGAGACCAAATCTCCTCATCCGGGAACATTTGCAAATAGTAAATTTCAAAGAAATCAAGTCCAAACTTGATTCCACTGTAAATTAAATCCACCATTAACAAGAAAAATTCAAATGCTATAACTAATAGCATAGCTGACCTACTTAGCAATGACTCATCAATACATCCTTTTATAATTGAAAAATCAAATCTAATGAATATCACAAAAAGTAAAACAAATCTGTTTAACAATAAGTTCCTCATTTTAGAATCAGTCCTTTGATGATGTTGCTGAATCAACCAGTCAAGTCTATCACTAACAATACAATGAAAAGTTTTACTAAGCAACAAACCACTGGCAAGAAAGATTAAAAAGATTGAATTGGTGTTACTGTTGTAAACGCTAGCTGACATAACTAATCCCAAAATCGTTGCCCAAGATCTTTCATAAATATGCTCACTCTCTATTAATCTCAATTCACCAAATAATAGATGTTGTAACAATGTACCAAAAAATAACATTGAAGCAAGAATTAAGTTACCAAATATTAACATTGATTCATTCTGTGAACATTTAAGCCCAATAATGTAGAAATTTGGTGAATTTTCATATAGTTGAAATAATTTATAAGCTGCAAGACAATTACTCCCAACAAAATATGCTAATAGTTTCCACCGTCTATTGAAAGAATCTGCCATGGTTGTGTCTTCAACTTGTAAGTAATATAGTTAAATACCGTATTATCCGTGCTCGGCTTCAGATGTACCTACCTTATCGTTATTGACACGCAATCCGAAATTCTAGAAGCGTTTGCGCTAACAAGTCCATCTGGAGGCTTGGCTCATGATTCACGCTCATACCGAAAGCAGATCAACTGATATCTTTCTTACTTGAGAGGCCTTTTTATTCTTTGGACAATAATAAAAGTATGAACAAACTATCTTTCAAACTCTTCCAACTGTTTGTTAACCAAGTCACCAGACCCGTGTCTTTAATTATCAAAGCAACAGCTATAAGAGTACCTATATGTCGAGATTTATGTATTTGGGTGTCCAAACAAACAAAATATTGGGATAATAGAATTCAAGAGAAACTAGAATTGGGGAGGAACTTGGAACCTTTAGTAGATAAGGTTGCAATTAAAGCTGTTAAACACCGAGCGGACCATTTCAAACATCCAGATTGGATGAAAGATGTCAATAACGGTGCGAATATACTGAGTGAATTTATACTTTATGGTGGTCTTACAGCGTATATTATCAATGAATCAAGTAAGGCTAAGGCGAAGGAGGAATTGGCATTAGGAGCTATAGAGAACGAGTTGAAAGTTCTACAAAATGAGGTTGAATATCTTAAATCCCAATTGCTCAATTATTAGAATTTTAATTAATAATTATAAAGTACCAAAATCTATACTGTCCAAAAAATGATGATATAACTATAAAACATGATCAATATGATAGTTGGAATTCAGTGAAATGAAAACCTGTATGAATGATATCAATCACTGTCAGTGTCTTCCAAGTACTCTTTAGCATCTCTGAACTCGTCCAATTGACTATTTTCAATATCAAACTTTTCAGCTTCTGAGAGGTTCAAATCATCATCATTATATTCAATTTCAGATTGCGAGTTTCCTGCAACTATTTCAGCATAACCCATCAATCTATCTAATTCTTTTTGAGTTTCCTCGTCATCATCATCATCATCATCATCTTCAAGCCATTCTTCAAATTCATCGATGTCTTCCTTTTTTGTAATATGCTTTTTCTCTTCCTTCAAATAACCCTCCTCATCTTCTTCACTGTCATAATCATGGATATCATCTTTATCAACTTCATTATCGGATTGACCACTAGTTCCATCATTTGCCACCATTTCTGCATATCCCATCAATCTTTCCATTTCACGCTGTGTTTCCTCATCATCCTCAAACTCTACATACTCTTCCTCTTCAGAGTTAGAAAATCCATTCTTTACAATAGGGTTAGAGACATTGGAATCATGATCGGTATCGCTGTCATCGGTATTACTATCAGTTTCTTGTTTCTTGATTTCCTGTTTATTGATTTTGATCGCTTTTTTAACCGCTTCATTCAACTTTTGCAATGCTTGATCAACGTCACCATAGTCAACGTACTGTCTTACACCTCTTATTCTTTTCCTTTTACTTGTAAACTGATCCTTCCATCTTGCCCAAGTATCTCTTAAATCTCTCATTTTCTTCTCTAAACTTTCACAAAATTCCCAAGCACCTTGATTTTTTGTTTCTAATATTTGAATATCTGCTGTAACGTCCATTAATTTCGCCATAACTTCAGATAGTGCAACTCTTGCATCTGTACTAGTTGGAACAACAAGTAGTAAAGGTTCAATAATTCTTTGTAAATTTTCAATCCGTCCTGATCTAACAAGAATCCATAAAAGTGTCAATGTATACGATGGTGTTCGATCTCTGCTACCTAATCTGTGTAAGGGGGTGGTATGACGACGTAAGGATCTAAGATAAGTATGTTGATGTGGCATGTGTGACTCTGCGTTTGGATTGAATTTAGCGTTTTGAATTATGATTGAAGTGTTACGTTTCAAAAGCTCTTTATCAACTTCTTCATCGGATGAGTCAGTAGGATTACTACATCGGCGATTATTTCGATTGCTCATATCATGATCAGAAATATCGGTTTCTTCATGTTCTGTTTCAAGATTCTTATCACCATTTTCATCGACTAATACACCATTAGGCACATAAGTTTGCTCTGGGAACGCACCGTTGATTGGGTATTGATTTCTCGAAATACGCATAAGTAATTTGATGAACTTTATTATTTGGTTATGCATTTTCCTCCTTTTAGTGACTGTCCTCTTCAATACACCAAGTGTTTTATCGTCTAAGTTTTCTTTGACTAGAGTCGGAATGAGTACAGGATTTTGAAGGAAAGAAAGATTTTTCAATGTTTCTGCTGATAGAGACGGTACTTGATCATCTGAAACTTGTTTCCATTCATTCTGAAAATTTTCCTTAAACTCAGAAATATTCAGCTGTGTTAACAAGAAAACACCAAGAGTCCACATTTGAAAGATATCTGACCCATAAGTACTTATAATGATTTTGAAAAGTTTAAAGCAAAGATTCCATTTATGTTGAAATAGACATATGTAGAAGAGTGTGTCAATGACACGGGATTCGTATCTGATGTAAGATATTTTATTACAATCAACTGATCTGTTGTAATAGACCGGCTTCAAACGCGGCTCCATTCCTGTCAAAGCTATCAATGCAAACCTCAAGTCTTTAGTTGCCAGTTCAGAAGGTATCTTACTTTGATCTTTTGAACGTATTCTAGATTGAAGAGATAAATACATTTGTTGTCGTAAATGAACAATCTCTTGTGAGTTAAATTTGTATTCTGCTGCAAGTTGGGGATCTTCTATAATCTGTGTTTCGTGTGATAATTTGAGCCCTTGTTTAGACCTTTTATTCTTTTTGTCCCCTCTTTTGTCACTCCTGAGCTTCCTCTTGAGCTTCTGCTCCTCTTTATTCCCAGCAGTTTCACCAAGCCAATACTGATCGATATCGTCGTTCACGCTCTCTGCCTCATCATCATCGCTTACCCAGTACTCGAGTTTCTCCTCGTTGATCCTGTGTTTGAGCGTGTCAAAAAGATTGTTCATGTTTGAGTGGACGGGTTTCTCCCGGTCCTGCTCTATAAGTTTCTCGATGTATGGTCTTAGCGCCCGGGTATGTCGCCCTGTAGGCTCATCCTCGAGCACCGTAAACGGTATCTCAAAGGGGGAGTCCATTGTGGGCTTGCACGAATGCCAATCGGTAGTTATACGGTGCTTCTCTAGACATTTCAGATCTATTTCCAGTCTTCCCAAATCAGGGACCCCGAAAACTCATGCCGGCACGTGACCATTTGCACGTGACCCGCCCGAAGAGCATAGCCCGCAGTCACGTGCCCGGGCACGTGGCGTTGCGCAATCCGAGTTGCCGAATCGGGCAGCCGGAACCGGAGTCGCGCTTATCGCAGCGCCGTTGCAGTGGGTGATTCACCGCTCCAGGATCCACATCCAGACTCCACAGACTCCACAGACTCCACAGGACTCTCAGCTTGCAACAGTTTCTACCGATGCAGTTGGTCCTTTCTCTGCCAGTGCATTGCTTCCGTTTTACTGTTCTTCTGCATGCTTGCCACCGTCTCCGCTAGTTACACTTGCAAAGACATTTTGGCACCTTTCCTTCGAATCACATCACGAAAACTGACCAGGAATCACTCAATGACCGCTCTACCATCGCACAATCCGTACTTCAATCTTTCTGGAAAGGACATATGGTCATTGATCAACGAAACTGCAGCCCTGAAGGAAGCTGAGTCTGGTGAGAAAGTTGCCAATCTTGGTCAAGGTTTCTTCTCCTATGCTCCACCAAAGTTTGCAATCGAAGCTGCCCGTAAAGCGTTTTTGAATCCAATGGATAATCAGTATTCCCCAGCTCAGGGTAAGCCACAATTGATCAACGCTTTGCAAAAGCACTATTCTCAGAAATTGGGGTATGAGTTGACAAGGGAGCAAATCGCTGTTACTACTGGTGCTAATGAAGGTATGCTTGCAACATTCTTTGGGCTGCTCGAGAAAGGTGACGAAGTTATAGTATTTCAACCATTCTTTGATCAATACATTTCAAATATAGAAATGGCCGGTGGTAAAGTCGTCTATGCAAAGTTATCTCCTCCAAAGGATTTTGCTGAAAGAACCGTTGATGCTGAAGAATACTCAATTGATTGGGAAGAATTAAATAAACTTATTAATAATAAAACCAAAATGTTGATTATCAATACACCTCATAATCCAATTGGTAAGATTTTCACATATGAAGAATTAGAACGACTAGGTAATCTGGCAGTTAAGAACAATTTTATAATCTTATCTGATGAAGTTTATGAAAACTTGTATTTTGGCAAAGAATTCCCAAGAATTGCGAAAATCGAGAACGAAGAAATCAGAAGAAGAGTATTATTTGTTGGTTCAGCTGGCAAAAGTTTTGCAGCAACTGGATGGAGAATTGGATGGGTTATTGGTAGTAAAGAACTGGTTCCTTACGTTAAAGCAGCACATACTCGTGTTTGCTTTTGCTCTCCATCTCCATTACAAGTTGCAGTAGCTGAAAGTATTGAAATTGCTGATAAAACCAACTATTTCCAAGAAATGAGAGATCAATATAAGAAGAAATATTCAATTTTGGAATCTGTTTTCAAAGATTTGAAATTACCATTTACAAAAGCCGATGGTGGATATTTCTTACTCGTTAATTTTGCTAAAGTTAAAATGCCAGAATTAGAATGGCCAGATTTGATAAAGGATAAACCAAAAGATTTTAAATTGGCTTACTGGTTAATTCAAGAATTTGGTGTCGTTACAATTCCACCAACTGAATTTTACCTTGAAAAAGACTACAAAGATATGCAAGATTGTTTAAGATTTGCCGTTTGTAAAGACGATGCAATCTTATATGATGCTGTTCAAAGACTTCAAGGTTTAAAGAAGTTTTTATAGACTATAATTTTAATAATATATTCAACATTTACATAATTCATATATAATACACAAATATTTAATCAGCATAATAATTTCCACGTTCTTCTTTTCTGGAAGTTTTTATTGTTTTTTTATTATGTAGAAAACATATTTATAACTTCAACGACTCTTAATACACAAATTTAATATAGAAAGATTTCAAACTAACATTGACAAGATTCAGTGGTTGCAGTTGCAGTAGGTGTATTTATATCAATAGTTTGAGCTGTATCATCGACAACATTTATACCACTTTCCTTCTTATTATTAATCTCTCCATCTTCACCATTTATAGGTAATAATTTAGCCACTTTTTTAAATAAATTCTTTACTCCATAACCATTTTTACTACTTGTCTCCATGAACAGTGAAAATCCAAGCTTTTGCGCTAATTCTTCACCTTCTTCACTTGAAACTACCCTATCAGGTAAATCAGATTTATTACCTACCAAAACCATAATAACATCATCCCCTCTTTCAGCTTGAACATAATCACACCAACGTTCAACATCATCAAAACTATCCTTATTTGAAACATCATAAACAATCATTGCAACTTTAGAATCTCTAATATAACTTGGAATTAATGATCTAAAACGTTCTTGACCAGCTGTATCCCATAATTGAAGTCTAATAGTCTGTGAATCTAAATACATTGTTTTCGATAAAAAATCAATACCAATAGTGGCGGCATAATGCGTATCAAATGTATTGTACATAAATCTCGTAATAAGAGATGTCTTACCAACCCCTTGATCCCCTAAAAACACAATCTTATGTTTGGTCAGCATCTTGTGTCCCCCTTTATCTGTATATTTAAGAATGAATTGGTGCCCTTAAATCAGTGTAAACTGTTAACTTCACAACCAATAGTTCCATCAAATTGCTGACATCATTTCGAGTCCCGCTAATAAAATAATTTGAATTCGTGATTTATTGAAAATTACTTTTTCTTCCTACATGAGATCGATCGATCAAAGGAAACTACTGCATTTCAACAATTAATCGACACTGATACAGTGTTGTTTATATATCTATACAAAATCAGTCTACCTATTTCTTCTTACCACTCTTCTTGATTCCACCACCAACAATTGGGCCCTTTCCAGCTGCCTTGGCTGCCATTTCCTTCTTGAGCTTTTCTTGCTCCTTCATCTTCTGCTGGTGCGCAATATCTTCTTCATCGAGTTCTTTGGATGCCTTCTTTGGCTTCTTTAGTGGCTTAGCCTTACCACCTTGTCTTCCGGACATTTCTTTTCACTTGGTATCGTAAAAGTAGGCTTAGGATAACTTACTAGCACAAATTGTTCATGAGTGCGTGCAGCAGTAACAACTTTTTCCTTCCTTCTTCTCGTTGGAAGAGTCGATTTAATTATTGTGCGCGTCACAAAACTGCGATAGAGTGTCTCTCTATACAACTAGATTCCGACAGATTAAAGAAACTTTGAAGCTCTCTTTGATACGCTGGACATAGCAATTACGCTAATTGGGACATGACACTAACCAGTCAAGATAAAGAAGTGATTAAAAGGGCTGTGCCCAAAAGCTCAAACAAGATTATAGATGCCGCTGTTGCACGGTTATATGTTTCCTTGCCGGACCAAGACGAATGGAAATGGACAGGGTTGATGGGTGCAATAGTGTTTGTGGATGACCTTATTGGTCATACTTTCTTTTTCAAGCTTGTAGATATTACGGGTAGCAGAGGTGTGTTATGGGATCAAGAATTATGGGTTGATTTCCAGTATTCTCAAGATAGATTATTCTTTCACAGTTTTGAAATTGAAGATTGCCGAATTGGATTCCTCTTTGATGACCCTAGCGCAGCACAACATTTCTTCAAACGTGTAAGTCATAGAAACAAACATGGCTCTAAATTGACAATTCAAAATAATAATGCCGTAGAGGCAAGAAAGAGACCAGAACAAGTATCTACTAAAGGTTATAGAGGTGAAGAAGTTATTTCAAATGAGCAAAGGATGAGAAGACCTAAAGGTATACTATATTATGATAATGAACCACCCCCTGAATGGAAAGGGTTTTATGCGGAATTGGAGAAAATGGGAATTACTGAAGATATGATTGCCGAAAATAGAGAATTTATAAAAGACTATATTGCTAAACAAGGTGGACCTTTGGTCGGCTTAGAACCACCAATTCCAAGAAGATTCCAAAATAAGAAAAAGGAGCAATCTTCAATGGCAAATGTTAACTCAAATTCGAGATCAAGATCCACAACGATAAACTCAAACTCATCTAAGAAGAAAGCGCCACCTCCGCCTCCTCCAGGAGAAGCTTTCTCATCATCGCCAACTCCTACTCCATCTGCTCCTCAAGCATCTTCTACTTCATCACTTCCACAAAGCCAACCTGACTCTCTTGATAATGCTTCTAATGTCGAATCAGATTCAACATCTGCTTCAGCTACAAATGCTGCATCTAATACAAGGCATAATGTACCTCCACCAAATTATAAACATAGTGTACCGCCTCCAATAAGTACTACCCAGTTTAGTCAACCTCCTACATTTACAAACAATCCATTTCAATCACCATCCCCAGGTCCATCAACTGTGCCTGGAGTACCTCCACCACCACCAGCGAGAGGTAACGTACCTCCGCCACCTCCATCACGTACATTAGGTTTTGCTCCTCCTGGTAATAATGTCCCTGCTCCTCCTCCGCCAAGAAGAGGACCTGCTCCACCTCCACCACCTTCAAGAACAACTCAATTACCTTCTGGTCAGCTGCCACCACGAAATGCACCTCCAGCGATGGTATTCCCACAGCAACATCAGCAACAACCACCTCCACCTCCTCCAGATAGAGCAATCCCACCTCCACCACAGCACCAGCAAAACATTCCACCACCACGACCACCACCACAGCATCAACAAAACGTTCCACCTCCACCACCACCTGGTCACCCACATTCTTCAGGGCCACCACCACTGCCGCCTGGACATCAAGCTAATGTTTCCTCCCCACCGCCTCCACCACCAGGACATCCACAACCAAATATAGCTGCATCTTCTCCTCCTCCTCCGCCACCACCACCTCCTCCCCCATCGACTGGAATGCCTGTATTCACGCCACCAACCGCTCAGCCTGCGGCAGGATCTCCACCTCCACCACCACCGCCAGCGGGAATGCCTGTATTTACTCCACCTGCTGGTGGTAGCCAAGAACCATCTGCTTTACCCGAAGTAACAGGTGATGCTAACCGTGATGCGCTATTAGCGTCAATTCGTAGTGCCGGTATCGGATCACTTAAGAAAGTTGACAAATCTCAACTCGAGAAACCAAGTGTCTTGTTACAAGAAGCTCGTGGAGAACCATCTACAGCTAGTAATCCATCTAACGGTACTACAAACGGTGGACCACCAGGTTCTTTAGCTGATGCGTTAGCTGCAGCTTTGAGTTCTCGTAAGGCCAAAGTTGCCGCTTCAGATGATGAGTCTGACGGTGACTGGTGAGTACAGACATTCGAAGGTTCTCTCTTATAAAAATTTTTGTAAAAATAGAGTTAAACTGTGTATGGTGATGATTGAAGTTTGCATGTATGTACGTGAGGATTGGTCGGTCCTTTCCAATCTTAGAGCGATTGATTGCACTGAAAAAAAAATAAAATAAAATATTTAGAAATTAAATGAACTCTTTGAGAAACCTTTATTTCAAACATTATACAACGATGGCTGAAGAATTGAAACAACATCTAGAGACAGTGGTCCAGAATTTGAGTGATATCAGCACCTCAGAATCACAAACTTTGAAATCAAATGTACAATCACCTATTGAAGAGATACCGAAACTAGCGAATCTAATTAAAGCGCATGCAACAAAACTTGGTTTAGTTTTCAAACCACCAATTGCAGAATCTTCAATTAATGCATGTAAAGCAGAGATTGATATTTTTTCTAAGAATTTAATATTATTACAATCTGTTGTCAATCAATTAAAATTTGAGATTCTTAAATTTTCATCTGTTTTCATTAATGAAATTGTTTCCAAATGTAAAAGTATTATAGAATCAGGGACTATATTGATTGGTGAATTAGTTAAATTGATTGATTCTGAAAATGATGATGGTGCTCAAAGACTTGTAGGTGTTGGACTTGTATGGGAATCGTGTGATGATATTGTGGAAACTATGAAGATTGGGAATTCTGGAGTTTTACGTGGTAAGCTTAAATTGTGTAATAAAGTGATAATTGATGCATTAGATGAACTAAATGAATGGCTAGAAAATCCTATTGAAGGTGGTGGAGAAAATTATGACTTGGATGAACTTCTAGGGACCACAAAAGTGCCGAGTGGATTGCGGGATGAAGAGGAAGAGGTAGAAGGAAAAGGGGAAAATTATGATGATGAATTAGCAGATGCGGATATCGTAGAATGTGCTAAGAAGTGGAGTAAGAAAATTAGTTTAGTTAAATTACTTGTTGGGTTGTTGAATAAGAGTATACCTGAACCCAAATATACGCCCAAATTTTCTAAATCACTTGATGCAATTAATGCTAATAGAATGAGACTTAATGAATTTATTGATGATATTATTGCATCATTGGTTTATGATTCGGATATAGATGGTGCAGAAAATGCTGGTGACTCTTTAGATAAGGAGATTAGAGGGTTAGTTGAATTGGTGAAAAGGATTAATGACGAGAAGAAAGTCAAATGGATAGATTCTTGGGTTGTAAAATATAACGAAAATTAAAGAGTACATAATTTTAAACAAAAGTAAATTATTTATAGAAAACTTATAAATTTTCGTTGAAAACGTAAGAAGTAAATAATAGATAAAAAAAAGTGAATGGGAAATTGAACGAGAGAAATTGTGGAAGGGATATCAATATTATTTTTATTTTTATTTTTTTATTTTTTTTTCTTCTCAAAATTAGTTGGTAGTGAAAAGGGTTGGAAATGGAACAGATGTAGTTTTTCTAGAGAGTAATGAAGTTAACATTGATGGTAAAGCAGAAGAGGAGTAAATTGAAGTTGGATTTGATTCAGATTTTGTATAGTTCAAAGTATGGAAAGTTTCATTTAATGTAGAAGATGGAGTAGCAATTTCTTCATAACAATATTCTTGGAAACATTCTTGACAGAAAGGTGATAATTCGATACCCATTCTTTCTTCAGATCTTCTAATGATTGCACAACCGACACATTTAGCGAAATTTTCTTCATTATCATATTGAGCAATTTGGAAACCATTTTCAACTAAAGAATTTCTAACTTCATAACTGAATTGATATGATGTAACATTAGATAAGAAAGTGTAGTTGGTATTTGGGATATAGACTAACAATGGTTTCATTAAATCAAAATTGACAGTTTCATTTTGATAATCTAAATCTGAGATTAAAGAAGTACCATTACAACCGAAGAAAACAGGTCTCTTATTTAAACCTAATTCAACAAATTCTTCAGTTGAATTAGGTAATAAATAAAAGTCATCATCAGGGAAAGATTCCAACCATCTTTCTTCAGTTGAGAAAAGGTTAGTACCATTTGGCCAATCATCATTAGTTTGAGCAGAATTATCGAATGCGAAAACAACATCGATATGTCTTGAAGGAACTAAAATTGGATCTAATGGAATAACTTCATTAAAGAAACCACCATCAACTAATTTGAGAATATCACCATCAATATCAGTATCGTTTAAACTTAATGAAGTATTATAGAAAGGATTATCAACCAATGCATATAAAGTTTCATTTAAATTATCATTGATCAGATTTAATAAAGTATTGAAATAAGATGCACTAACATTAGCACCGATACTTTCAACCAAAGCGTTAGCATCGGCTGGATTACCTGATAAGAAACCAGCTAAATAAGGTTGCATTTCAGCCAAAATATTTGAAGAAGCTGCGACTAAGAAACCGACATTATCGAAATCATAAGTACATTGATTATCGAACATTGGTAAACCAGCATTTAATTGAGAACCCAAGATTTCAATTGGAATAAAACCACCAACAAATGGAGAATAAGAACCGAATTCGAAAGGATTAATTTCAAACATATTTAAAGAATAATTAGCAACTTCTTCTTCAGTACCACCAGAGGCAACAATCATTGGGAATGGCATATCATAATTTTGGAACGCATCGATATATTTAGCATCGGACCATAAAGTGTTTAAACCGTATTGATCATCAGATTCTGTAAACATATATCTTGATAAGATTCTACCATAAATATCGATTAAGGAAACATCGAAACCAGCTTTTTTCTTTGGTTGAATTTCACGGATCAATTGTAACCAAGTTGAAATATCGCTACTAAATGCGGGACCTGTTGTATTCCAAATACTTGTTTCATTATTATTGATAATATCTTCAACAGAGGTCCAATTGTTGAAAACCAATGTTGATAATAAGATGGAACCACCAGATAAACCAGTAATATAATTTGAAGAATCTAATAAACCTTTTAAAGAAGAATTAGCAGTAGTTCTTGAATCCAATGCCATTAATTCACCAGCACCTGTAAGCATTGCTCTAAAACCACCACCAGAGAAGGATAAAGCAATATTAATACTTGATTGATTCATTATATCGAAATAATTAGCAAATGAAGTGTTCTCATAACCAGGTATTTGTAAATCATCGAGGAAATTGATTAAATTGTGTTGAGATTTCACACTTCTAGCAGAAATATAAGAATATTCATCTTGACCAATAAGAGAATTGGTTCTCACGTAACCTTGATGAGTAGTTTTATTTAAAAGAGTAGTATAGTTGAATGCAGGACAATCTGCTTCAAAAGGTGCATAAAGTGGGGCAAGTGAAGAGTTCAAAGCTGCAGAAGTTTGCAGATTGATCGGATGAACCAGATCTTGATCCAGTTTGTATTCCGCTGAAGCACGTGAAGCTACTAGTAATGTAGCGATCGAAATCACGTTTAAGTTGAACATTGACTTTGCTTGAAAAGTTAAGTTGGTTGTAAAAGGAAAGAAGAGGAAGAGAGGGAAGATAGAAAAAGGATTGAAAGAGATATTGGCAGAAAGAAATACGGCGAGTTAGATCTAATTTGAACTGAAATTTACACTTCTTGTAATCGGGGACCTAAAGTTAATTAATTTTGGGTGACACTGTTTTTTTCTCATTTTTGTTGAGAAAAAGTGGAGAACGGCTTGCACGAAGCAAATGCCGGCCGAGCTAGAACCCTTGTTTAGGGCACGCTGTTTGCCAGAAGGGTGTATAATTACATTGTTAGCGTTAATTGCAGCTCTACAACGTGCTCCCTGATAGCCCTGACTCTAACTAGGTGTCGGTGTCGTGTCTGCGTGGGCTGGGCGGGAACGTGTGTCGAGTCCTTCACGGAACAGGCAGGCTCTGCCCAGGCGGGCAAGAAGTTCCGGAGCCCGTGCTGCAAACGGCAAAACGTCAACACGGTGCCCGCTTTGGTGCCCTTTAGTGCAATTGGTGCTTTCGCGGGCGGCACGAGGGAAGGAAAATCGCTGGCATTGCAGGAAGAAAAAAAAAGAAGGGCCAGCCAGTCGTGGTCAGTGTAGGAAAAAAGGTAAGCCCAATGCGGGGCTCGAACCCGCAGCCTTTTGATTGCACCGTTTTAAGGGCGAAACTTAAGAGTCAAACGCTCTACCGATTGAGCTAACCAGGCTTTACATTTTTTTAAAGGTGTCAGGATTGCTATCAGTTAGCGATTTTGCGGTTAGATTACGTAAGCATGCCATGAATTTGGTCACGTGCAATGTGTAGTGTGATTACGTGAGCTCTTTTTTTATCAGTTGAGATGGGACGTAGCTCTGTTATTTAGCATTGATGCGTTCTTTAACTAACACAACAGAGCGATCCAACGACATCAACAGCGACTGATCTCGGCTTAACGACTGTCGTCTGCGTTTTATTATTTACACATTGTCTAGGCGATGGTAACTATGAGTTAACTGGCTTCGCGATGGCTCCTTTGTGTGAAACTAGAGGTTTAGCCTTTTCGGCTAGTTGGGAATTTGTTTAAAAAAGTATGTAACATTGCAAACTTTAGAGTTTTTAGTCTTAAGACTCCGCACTACTGCTATGTGTACCAAGTTGCAGGTGTCTAAACTGATAATAATTTCTACTAAATCTCCTCTCTGCAAAGCTTTGGAAAGTTAGGTATTAATAGCACTGTTATTTGGGTGATGCATCTGTGTTCTCGACCTGCTTCACTGATCTACAGTCTAAATAAAATGAACTCTTGCAATTAGAGAGTGACTAAGATTCATACGTTCCTTGCTTAAGCATGATCATGTAAGCAACTCTAGATCACTCCATGTTATAGGAGTTGGCTTATACTTTTATTCCTCATTGTTTAATCTTTATCTGAGTCTCAGTTGAATAAATTAGCTCTATTACGTGATACATTCTGAGTTAAATAAAAGTAAGAAAGCTACCGAAGCTAGTTTTAATATCAATTTTTTCTGTTGAGAGTTTCCCCTCATGGTGTCACTCACCAATATATTAAGGCTCTAAAGCTTACTTGTAGTCCCCCACCGGTTTGTTGAATGCCCACGCAACCAGCCATGCAGGTCTCTGGAAACCAGGGAGTACTTAAGGTATGCGCCACAAACAGGCTGTGCGGCTTTGCTTCGCTTCGATTCGCTTCGCTTTCCTTCGCATCAGGTTTTCCACTTACTGGACGGGAAACTCAAGAGATGCTGTTTGATTCGCCGCTTGCTCTGAAGACGTTTTGAAGTGCACCTACAAAACTTTTAACAAGCCACTTCTTATTCTATACTCTATATCCTACCCGTTTCACCTAAACAATGATCTTTGGAGAAATATTCATTTTCATCTTGGCCGTTGTTGTCAATGCACTTTCCCTCTTCATGGAAGTTTACTTCTCTATATCTTACTCAGATTTGGAATGTGACTACATGAATCCAATTGAGCTTTGTAACAAATTGAATAAATTCATTGTTCCAAAGGCTGCATTCCATGGTATTTTCTCTATCATTCTCCTCTTACACGGGTATTGGTTTGTCTTTTTACTCAACTTGCCATTATTAGCTTATAATGCAAATAAAATTTATTCAAACAACCATCTATTAGATGCTACTGAGATCTTCAGAACTTTAGGTAAAAATAAGAAAGAATCTTTCATCAAACTAGCTTTCCACTTGTTCATGTTCTTCTTCTACTTATACAGAATGATTGCTGCTTTGATTGCTGATGATATTTAATTTAATTTTAATTTTAATTTAATTTAATTCATCAAATCAATATCCCATCATCTTTTATCATACAACATCCCCTTCACTACTTTACATCTGTATAATTCTCTCTTTACATTCCTCATGTACTTTCAATACAATTTTTTAATCTAACAACATTTAACTATTATACACTATACTATACATCACTTTGATTCTTCAATAGTTTATTTACTTCTTGAAGTAACTTCAAAGTTTTAAATTTATCATACGAACAATTTATATTATGTCCGATTTCATCAATTAAGCTCATTTCATCTTCGACTTCTTCATCATTCTTAAGATTGATTAGTTGCTTATACAATCTCTCATCTTTATTCATTCGTTCCCTAGTTTTCTTAAATTCTTCTCTAATACTCTTCATCTCAATTCCAACTTCACTCCTTTCCTTTCTTATATCGAAAATCTTCATTCGCAAATTATTCTTCTCGATTGCAATCTTATTTAAATCAATCTTTATCAAAGAATTACTCAACTTTAAATCAATTAAAGTACTAAAATAATCTTCAACTCTTTCAAAATATTCCTTCAAAATTTTCTTGCCCTTATTACTACCAACTTTCTCAATCAAATTTTGGGAAACTTTTGCGTCTTTTAAATAATCTTGAATCATCATTTTAATCACATCAATATAGATCAATTTAACTTTGTTACTCGGTACTCGACGATATTTAATCTTAATTGATTTAGATCGTTTTGTCTGATTGTTCCTATTTGATTTTTTAAACTTTTTCGGTTCATTAGAAACTTCTTTCATTTCCTCTATTTCTTCAACATCTTCTGCTTCTTTTAATTCATCTACTCTTTCCTTCCTTTTGTATTCTGAATCCTTTATCCGAATTCTCTCTCTCACAACTTTCTGATGTTGTTCTATAACGTGTCTTTCAGCTTCATCTACTCTCGGTTGTAAATCAGGTAACGGTCCTAGTTCAAATCCATCCAAATCAACTTTCCTCTTACCAACTCCTCTTCTTCTCCTTTCTCTTCGAAGTTCCCTATCTTCGTCCATATTTATTGTCTCTTAAGATTGATATAAATTTACCATGTCGTCATCAATCATCATTCAAACCACATTTCTCAAGCAACAATTGCACGCGCGTTAAACAAAACGAGAAAAAAAAGCGTTTACATTATCGATTGTCTTTTTCCACTCCACCCACCCATTTTGCCATTCTGTTGCTAACCTCTTTGTTTCCGCATTGCAGATAACTGAGTTTTCTACGTTATAACCACATCTCACGTCAATCCATTTCAAAGGACATTTTTCACTTTTCTCTTTGCATAATAATTGCACTTACAATTGTCATTGTTTTTCTTTCTTCTCCTCCCCCCCTCTTCCAACATTGTTGATTATCAAACAATTGAGAAATACAATAATAATAAAACATAAAAACAACAATATCACCAGATAAGCCTATTTTCAAAATCTTGCTTCATATATAAGTCAAGATTCTTACTTCTTTTTATTTTCGCTTTTAGTTTTGCTTTTAGCTTGTTCAATTTGAATTTGAGTTTCACTTTTATTGCATAATGTCCGACCAACAAACTAAACCCTCTCCAAAAACAACAACAACAACAACAGCAACGGACGCAACTGCTCCAGCAGCTGAGCCAGAGCCAACAACAACAACAGGTACAGGTGCCGATACAACTAAAGAGAATGAAAATGAATCTAATTCAGCATCTCCAACTTCTACCCCATCTAACCCTGATTTTGCTTCTAAAACTCCAATTGCTATTCCAAATCCACCTGAAAATCCTGCAAATACAGTCCCATCTAAAACTTTATGGATGGGTGATCTTGAAGCTTGGTGGGATGAAGCTTTTATTGCACAAATTTGGGAAAATTTGGATAAACATGTTGAAGTTAAAGTTATAAAGCCTAAAAATAGTTTACTTATGCATCAATTAGCTAAAACTAATGGTCAAGGTATAGTTAATCATTCCGGTTATTGCTTTATCGAATTCGAAAGTCCAGAAATTGCTAAAGATGCTTTATCATTAAATGGTACTTTAATCCCTAATACTGATAATAAAACTTTTAGACTAAATTGGGCTTCCGCTGCAACTTTGGATTCACAAGTTGCTCAAACTCCGGAATTCTCACTTTTTGTAGGAGATTTATCAACAGATACAACTGAAGCTCATCTTTTAGCATTATTTCAATCACATTTTGATTCAATTAAAACTGTTAGAGTTATGACTGATCCTTCATCTGGTTTATCTAGATGTTTTGGATTTGTTAGATTCACAAATGATGATGATAGAAAGAGAGCTTTAATTGAAATGAATGGTCAATGGTTAGGTGGTAGACAAATTAGAGTTGCTTTAGCATCACCTAAACATCGTAACAATAGACCAAAATTCCCTCAATTTCCTAATCAATTTGATTCACCATTTATTGCAAATATGAATCAAGATTTGAATAATCAAGTTCAACAATTTCATCAACATCAAAATCAAGATTTTGATGATCCAACTAATACCACAGTTTTTGTTGGTGGTTTAGCTAAAGGATTAAATGAAGATACTTTAATGGCATTATTTGAAGCTTTTGGACCAATTGTTGATATTAAGGTACCTCCTGGTAAAGGTTGTGGTTTTGTTAAATTCATTGAACGTAAAGATGCTGAAAATGCTATTGAAGGTTTACACGGTTTTATCATTGGAGGTTCTAGAATTAGATTGAGTTGGGGTAGACCAAATAGATCAAATGTTCATACAAATCAACAACTCAATAACCCACTTATGCAAAATATTTCTCCAATGAATATGGGAATGAATATGGGAATGAATATGGGTACGGGTATGGGAATGGGCATGAATATGGGCATGAATATGATGCCACCAAATTCAATGAATAATCTAAGTATGTCATTTAATAATATGTCTTTAGAAAATAATGAATCAATGTCTCCACCTCCTGGTATTGACCCTGCAGCTTATATGCAAGGTTTACCTCATCATAGAATTCCTCAAGGTATTCATCAAGGCATCCCACAAGGTATTCCACAAGGTATTCCTCAAGGTATTCCACAAGGTATTCCTCAGGGGATGCCACCACAATCTATTCCCCCACAAGGTATTCCTCAAGGAATGCCACCACATTTCATTTATGATCCTTACTTTGGTAACCCTACAGGCGCACCTCCTCCACCACCACCAACAGGAGCTGAAGATGGTGCACCACATTTTATGTATGTGCCACCAGGTTTCCAACCAGAACCACCAATGGACGTTCCATCTCAAGAATTTTCTCGTGAAGCAAGTGAAGACCAACAACAACAGCAACTTGAAGAAGAAGCTAAAGAGGATACAGATCCAGTATCTGAATCTGAAAACGCATCACTTTCCAATTCTGAAAAAGAGTCTAAACAACAAGATTAGAAAATTTTAATGATTTAATATAATCAAATTAGTTTACGTTCATTTTCTTTTTATCTTTTTTTTTTATTTCTTTCTCTTTAGAATGTATATTAAGGCTATCAAATATTAGTATTTAAAAATCTACAGGTTTAGATCATTCAAATCAGCAACTATCGGTAGCTCAGGGTACATATTCACGATTTTATCGATTTTATCTTTGGATACTTGACACCATTCCTTAATACTGTAAAAATCAGTAATCTTTTTATTCCATTCCATCCTTTCCTTTATTATCTCTGGTTTCTCTCCAGGATGAATTTCATTTCTCAATTTATTCCTCAAATAAGATAAATTTTCAACTGCAACATCAAGATTTAAGTCTTCAAACAACGGTATCAGCATCTTGTTCTTAATTCTGTTACATAGCCTTGGTGACTTACCATTCGTGCTAATCGTAATTTGTAATGGACCTTGTCTATAAACAGATCCAAAATAAAAATCACAATATTTAGGTTTATCAGCTAAATTAACATTTATTCCTAATCTTTTACATTTCTTCCAAATATTTAAACTTAATTCATAATCATTAATGCAAGTAAGTACCATATGGAATTTTTGTTTCTCAAATTTTTCAATTATTTCCATATCTTCTTCTTTATCATCATCTTCTTCCAAATCAAGTCCAAAAACTTTCCTCCTCAATCCTTTTTCTTCATACATAACCAAATCACTCATTTCAAAATTTCTAACAATAAGATTATCTAAAAGCCCAAGCTCATCGTATTCCGCAATTACTGGATGTACTGTTGGTCCGCTAATGACAGTTATTTGCGCATCTGCAACTAAAAGATGGTCAATTCTTGAAAGTGCAACATCACCTGCACCAACAACTAAAACTTTCTTGTTTCTCACTTGCCATGCAAGCATAAGAGAACCGCCACCAACTGGAGGAGTGATATCCTCAACTAAACTCATGTTTTCACAGACCTGATTTTGTCACTTTTTTACACAACATAGCTAAGGTAAAATTTTAACATGGAGCACTAGCCTTCTTCATATTACGTAGGTGCGGCTGTAACGAAACTATATACCGAATTGAAAAATGTTACAAAAATCTTAATAAGCATTAAACTACTTCTTTTTACCAAAAAAGCTCGCTAGAGTGGTTTGCTTTGTTCCTGGTTTCCCCAAGGTATTTGATCTTGCCTTTGTTTCAATGTTATATCTCTTCGTTGTCGTTTGAGGCTGTGGTGTTTTCCGATTAACTTTTGTAACAATGTATCCATCAGCGTCAGTATGGGTTTCAATTTCCGGAAGTTCTTCTTTCCCAGCATCCATTTGATCTTCAGTTTTCTTAGGTTCTTCTCTTTTTGCAATTCTTTCAATTAAATTACTTGATCCAGCATCTTTGGAATCAACATCCATCTTATTACCTTCATCTTCCTTCGAAATTTCATGGTCTGGTGTAGAAACATCTATATCATCGAATTGGTATTTCACATCTTCTAGATCAGCATCATTTTCAGCCTCAGCATCATCATCATCAGTAAAGTCATCGGCCATGAGTTCTTCAAGCTCCTTAGGCACATTGGTAACTTCAGGCTCAGTTTTGGCACGTTTAGCAGCCGGTTGCTTAGTTTTAGACTGTGTTTGGACTTCAATTTCACCCGCTCTTTTTCTAGAAGTATAAAGCGGCTTTGAACTTGCGGTGTTTGAGGTTGCGGGTGCAGTAGATGCTTTCCTCGAAGTATATGCTGGCCTGTTTATAGATTTTGTTTGATCCGTCTGTTTAGTTTCTGGTTCAGGTTTTATTTTAGTCTTGATATCTGGTTTCTTCTCACTTTCCGTAGTTTTAATGGCAACTAGTTTTTCATCTTTAGGCTCTTTAAACTTATATGTTTCGGTGTGTATCAAACCATAAGCCGTCATCGATTCTGGGTCCCACTTTCCTCTACACATTTCTAAAACATTAGCCAAACTAGAGTTATCTGCTTGAACACTAAAAATCTGGGTTCCAGTTTCACCAATTTTCACAATGATATCTGGACCTCGTTCTCCATTTTTATTTCCTCCTTTTTCTACTGAACTGTACTTTGCAATCAAACCTTCATGTTTGTATTGTTCATAAAAATCATTTAGCAAATCAGCCGCCATGGAAACCGGTATTTTGTTCGTTCGTGCAACATATGAAGTAGTGAGAGGTAACCTATCTAAAGTCACCCTTTTCAAAAGCTGTTCCATATCCATTGCAATTGTGTTTACTGTATTTTGAAGTGTAGAAAAAGTATAACATGAAGCTTCAAATATGATTACTTAACGCGTAGGAAAAACCTTTTTCTAGTCTGATGCTTACTTTTGTATAATAGAAATCTTCTAGATTTTCAAGCATTTACGCTTTCAAAGTGATTCAACTGATAGATTAAGTAATGGTGGAATTAGACTGGAACAATGTTCCCAAAGATTTATGCCCAGTTTGCAAAACGGATAAGTATTTATCACCAGAGATACTGTTCAAAATCAACCCCGAGTGTTATCACAAAATATGTGATGCTTGTGTTGATAGAATTTTCGCATTAGGTCCTTCCCCTTGTCCATATCCAAATTGCGATAAAGTTCTAAGACGAAATAAGTTCAAGGCTCAAGTTTTTGATGATTTACAAGTTGAAAAAGAATGTGATATTCGACGCAGAGTTTTAAGTGTCTACAACAAAAAGGAAAATGATTTTCAGACAAAAGAGATGTATGACAAATATCTTGAAGAAATTGAAGATATTGTATATAAATTATTGAATAGAGAAGATATAGAAGAAACCGAAGAAAGACTTAAGCAATATTCGATTGAAAACAAACAATCCATTGAGCTCAATAATGTTCGTAAGGAACAAGAATATGAAAAGTTCCTTAAATTACAAAAATTAGAGAGACAGTATAAATCTGAAAGAAATAGGCTAAACAATGAAGTTATTGAGGAAGAAAAGAAGTTGAAAAGTTTAGCAAAGGAGCAAGTGATAGACCAGTTACAGAATGCTGCAAATGATAAGGATCCTGAGACGGTTATAGAGGCTATCAAGGAATCAATTTTAGAGAAAACCAAAAGATGCCGTGAACAATTACAACAGTTAGAAGAAAAGTATGCGAAACAGAAAGAGGCTATCATCAAGAATTTGAACCCCAACGATATCAAAGATAAAAATAGATCAAAAGTACCCTTTACACCTTTCAACGGTGATCGAGTTGAAATACATATTAATGACTTTAATTACAAGGATCCATTTTACTCTAAGCTTATGGATAATGTGCAATTCGTAGCTGCAGGTTACAAGTTGAATGAGTATTTCGAACGATCGCTGAATTCAGCATTTACTGGTTTGGAATGTTTCATAGCAGAGGAGAAACTTTAGCCTTTTGTAATCTAAGACTTTATAAATTAGCATTTAACTCTTTACGTAAAAACTCTTCACTGAAATGAGTGCATTGCTCATAGCATTTCTCAAAGCCACTAGATCCGCCATAGTATGGATCTTCTACGATATGTCCAAATTTAGGATCTGTTCCCCAATCACCAAATAACTTAACAACAGATTTACTGGATGCTGGTTTGAGCCTGTTTAAATTATGAAGATTCTCTCTATCCATACAAATGATATAATCGAATTCATTAAAGTGCTTTTCTTTTATTTGCTGACCTCTATGTTTGATAGGTATTCCATGCTTTTCACAAGTAGCAACAGTTCTATGATCAGGTTTATCACCAACATGGTAACTTGCAGTACCAAAAGAGTCAATCTTTGAAAATCTATCACTCAAATTAGCCTTTTTGACCGTATCTCTGAATACGGCTTCAGCCATCGGAGAACGGCAAATGTTTCCAAGACACACAAACGCAACGCTAATTTGATCACTATTCATTGTTTTCAAAAAAAGTTCTTTAGTGGTTGGCTACCGTGAGACAAAGTTACTATGTGTGGGTACATTGAGAGTTATTATATCTTGATGCGTGGCTAGTCTTCGGCTCAACCAAACATTTAATGAAATTTTTAAAGAAACGTATTTAATAATGTCATGCAATCCTTTTCTTCAACCGATGGCGTCTCTAAAGGCCGAACATAAAAAGCAAGTCGAAGCTCTTGTGGGAAGATCCACTACATTACCTAGCCAGATTAAGAGAACAGGGCCGATTGATGTTTCAGTCTTAGATAACTCGAGGATTTGTCGAAGTTTTTTGTGTGGAAAATGTCCTTATGAACTGTTAGAAAATACCAAGGAAAATGTGGGAAGATGTTCCAAGATGCATGTTGAAAAATACAAGCTTATTTATGAATCATTACCGGAAGAGCAAAAGAAAGCTTTCCAGAAAGGTTATATGGAAGACTTAAAGTACTTTGTTGAAAATTGTAATAAACGTGTAGCAATAGCTGAACAACGTCTAGATTATTCTGAAGAAGATAAAAGACGTCTTGAGGATATGGCAAAGAAAGTAGAAGAGTATAATTTTTTGGTTGAACTTACATTGAAAGAATACGAAGCTGTTGATGATGATATTGGGAAGAGAATCGAGTTATCGCAGAAATTGGAAAAACTAATTAGGGAGAAAGATAACTTATCACACGCTTACAGTTCTTTCTTAGAAAGGTTGAATACAGTTGGTGAACAAAAGCTACAGGTTTGTGAAACGTGTGGTGCTTATATGTTGAAAAATGATACTGATGGTAGATTAGTTGATCATTATATGGGGAAAATACATATGGCATATACTGATATGAGAAATATTCTAGAAGAGTTAAAATCAAAATTTGAGTCAGAAAACATAAAGAAAACTTAAGTTATTGATCACTTACCATGCTGTTTGTGTGTAACCTCAATTCTTCCGACTGATGGTGGGATCCTATCAGCAATATAAGTTAAGAATGTTCTTGTAGGAATATTCTTTTGAATTGCAATTGTAGCTCTGTCAAAAACGATTGAAGTTGCAGTCAAAGATAATGCGATAAAAATCAATGTTGAGATGAGCATCAAAATGAAGGGCATAAATAAAAGCATCAATCCTCCCGCTAGAAAGAAGAAAAAAAGTTCTGAAAGAAATGATCTGAGGCGAATGGCAGTACTTCTCATATTCACTCGTAAGAGAAAATAGATTTTTGCTGGTGTTTCTATGAAATTCAGGTAAAACTAAAAGGAAACGTAAGGGTATCAAACAAGGCTCAGTTAGTATTTTGCTTCGAGTAATAAGTGCTATTCACCGGCTAAGCCGATTTGCTTTTTGAGAAAATGGGAAAACGTACATCTATTATTGTTGGATTCTTTGCGTAGCTGGATGTGATTTGCTGAGTAAAATCAAGAAGCTTCTTGGATGTGATGATAATGTTAAGCATCAAGAGGCTTACGACCGTGGTATGTTTTGCTTCTTTTGTGGACTCGATATTATTTGCTGCTAAAAACCCCACTCCTTGTACAAATAATGTTACAATATAGTATATCAGAGGAATAAAACTCAAATTGTGAACGCTTTGTTTCTTTACTAAACTAGTTTCATATATCTGTAGACCTACAACTTTTCTGTACTCTCCAGCAAAAGCGTGCAATTGAAGTACCATATTTTCAATTTCAGCAACATGATCTAACTCTTCTTTGTATAACTGGGGCGATAAATGTTTACCATTGGCTACTATATCTTTCTTTGAAACTTTTGAAAATTCTTTGGCAAGGCTCATTGTTGCTCATGTGTAAGTTAAGGAACGGAGAGCTTCATATTTTGTCAAGGCTCATCCATCTATCTGGTTTTTACTGCTCTATATTTCAGCAATAGCAAAACTTTAAAATATAAATACGTATATGTAGACACTATCTATACAATCAGTTGTAGTTATCTTTTAATAGATGCAAATAGGAAAAGCACCAAACGGGAGGACAAGCAAAAAAGTTAGGGTAATAGACTAATTATTTCCGTGACTCTTGAAGTAACAGAAGAGGTAATGTCACAACAAGATAAATCATGAAAAATCCCATAGAAGTTAATGTCAAAAGAACTACCAATCCAAACATAATCGGGATAATTATGGGAAACGCAACAGGAACTGTCGAAAACTGAGGGTGTTAGTACTGTGAATTAGTTGATTTCTTGGGTTTTGTGTAAACAAGCATACTTATCATTAAAGACCAAAATAGGATAGCCACTAGAGTGAGGAAAGACGTGATATATATCAACCTTTCAAAATTACTTGTAAAGCTTGCGGCTCTAGATACTATAGGCATTGTCACTTGATTTTGACTGTATGAAAGGAATTATAGTTTTTTTTTAGAAAAGGCTATAAACGGTTAATATCAATTGTAATCTCGAATTGGTCGCCCAGCTTGTCTACCCCTTCCACGTCTTCGATGCTGGTGGACAGATTTAAAAGATCAATAAGCGAACGCCTGTGCTCTTCTTGCAACTCCTTTTCATCGGAAAGTGCTCCAGTGTAGTCTTTACTATGTAGAGTTCCCTTCGCCGCCTGATACATCAATCCTCTAATAATTCTCATCGCATAAAATCTGAACTTAGACTCATCATCGTCAGATGCACCAGGCATATATACTTTCATGATAATTACATAAACCCTGGTATTCATTCTTGCAACCTTCACTTCCTCTATTGTGTAACTACTTTTGTATACATCTAACTGTGCAACCTTTGTTTCAATGAGACTTTCAATATCACCAACTTCATTATCCATATTGACTGATGGGGAGGCAAGTAAAAGAATATTCCCTAGTCTCCGTATTAATTTCAAACCAATATAAGACACAAGTATAGCCATAATAACAGTGGATGCATGGTTGATCCACTCAGTCGCTTCGATGGCATCATCGATGTGATCATGCTCATCAAGAACACCGTGCTCTTCCATCTGCTCACCTGAAAACACCCCCAATTGATGCAATGTTCTGCCAACACTATGTAGTTTAAACAAACCTTGCGCAAAAGGATAGTATAAACAATAGAGAGCATATACTATTGACAAACCTGTGGTTGAGCTGTACATTAGATTTGTTCTCAGGCCAAGCTTGTCCTTGATCCTTTCCCATATGGTTTCTCGTGGTGGTTCATTCAGTGTTATGGAACTAATTCTTTTCACATTAGGCTTAGTAGTTCCTAAATTTTCTCTCTTTGGGGAATCATTGATATAGTGGGATGTAAAAACTGTGATGAATATACAAGCTAAAACGAAAAGTTCGTATCCAATCGGATTCATTATAGCGTCATGGTTGCCATCATTTGAGCTTCCATCGTGCTGGTGACTGTGAGAATTTTCTAAACCTAAGAAAGAAGTGATAAGTAATTCTTCTGCAATATGAGAGATCAAATCAAGCCCAACGAAAAGAAGCGAGACAGACAGCGCAAAGCCGAAAAGTACTTCAATTCTACCTAATCCAAAGGGAAACTGAAGTGATGAAAGTCTCCAAACCTGGAAATTTCCCATAATTTGAACACTCATGTAACAAAAATTTGAAATGACATCATAGAATAATATATGTGCCAGCGTTGATAAACAACTATTGGTAAATTTGAGACCGAGAAAGTATGACATCAACACAAAACATAATTGAATAAAACATACTGTAAGTTTTCGTTTCTGTGACGTTGTTATCATGCTCAGTACTTCTTTGAACTTTGGAATGGGATACTTTTCTGGTAACTTAGGTTTACTCAATGATGCCAATCTAACTGGGTCTTGAAACATATTCATAGAAACAGAAGAATGTTTGTATCTATGTCCTCGACGATAATTCGCCTTCGGGAGTACTTGCTGACCTGGAATAGATGGTGATCCTTCAGGTATTAGTAAACTTTCCGATGAGTTATTATTCATATTCATTGGTGTGAACTTGAAGGGTTGTACAGGTTGTTGTGGTGATGAGCCGGTTGAGGTAGGTGGAAGAAGTGGCATTGCTGGTGGAGTATAAGCCATAGAAGCTATACTCGTATTTCTTTTATGTGATCCACCATGCATTGAATGTCTTTTGTTTGTTGAAAATGGTGGTGCGTTTGAATTAAAACCGCCAATTTTGAGTTCCGGAGAAGTCTTGAAGTTTGATGCTAGCTCAGGTATCACTGGTTTATCAAATTTAAATTCTGTGTCCAAAATTTCCTCTTTCTCTTCGTCTGTTTTGGATTGCTTATAATCTTCGTCAGATCCAACGGACTCGTGCAGTATGAACGGGCTCTGAAGTGATCTTCTTTTATAGGAACCTGGTTTCGGGGAGAACGACGGCACCACAGGTACTGATGGAGTCTCAGTCATCGTTTATGTTGTCAATTTGTTATTTCAGTTTGTGCTCAATAAGCAACATATGCATTCTTTGTGATTCGTGGTCTCAAGAATGTAATAATTATGAATGAGTGAAGAAATACCCGCTCGGTCGATTTTTGTGCACTCTTTTTCTAGGTGCACCTGGACCATACTGGTTAAGTGTATGGTGTTTTTGTTTACATTCAATAACTATACCAAAAGCCCATCAGGACATGTTAGAAGTTACATGTAACGATAGACTTGGCCGTAAAATCATTGTTAAATGTCTTGAAGATGATACAATTGGAGATTTCAAAAAAGTTTTAGGACTACAACTTGGTACACCTGCTGAAAAAATTGTTTTGAAGAAAGGTTATATGGTATTCAAAGATCATATTACACTTAGAGATTACGAAATTCATGATGGCATGAACCTAGAACTATATTATGCATGATTTATATCACATACAAAACCGAATTGATGTAGAAAAGACCAGAGTGAACCTGGGTTTACCCAGTCACATAAAATACTCAACATATGGAGCTTTTTTAGACATTTTATGCTCAAAATTTGCAGTTGTTTCACTTTCCAAACCACCAAAATCAATTGCATCGATACCATCCATGGACCTACCAATATTGGATGATTCTATACGCAGGAATTCCGTTTCACTATCCGGAGAGGCGTCAAAAACATTGAATCTAAAACTTTCAGGATTCCCAGAATCATCACATATCTCTAAAATTGATGCTTTGTTACCACATCTGTAGCAATAATTCGGTGCGGACCATACTGTGTTCACTTTACCTTTCCAGAAAATCTGAAAACCATCATTGCACAACTGATGGGCCCTATATATCTTTTCGAACCCATTTATATGTAGGAATTTGTTAACAACATTTATACCAAACTGATAACCTGCACCTCTGGATGATATGCGAAAGTTCAACAACTCAATATCTGGGTCACTCCACATTAAATCTGCCATTGGTCCATCATGTGGAATCTCTTTGAATCTGTCAATCACAGAAATAGATTCAATAGTTTGCACGTTAGGCGAGAGACCACCATGCACGCAAAACAACGTATTATCAACAACAGCACTCAAGACTAAAAAGTCAAACAGATCTGTGAAAATAGCCCATACTTTACTATCAGCTCCATATTTTGTGACGCATTCTGTATAAAAGCCATAATTCGTAGTTATCTGTCTAGACTCATGATTCCCTCGAATAAGTGTGACTCTTGATGGATACTTTAATTTTAGAACAATTAGAAGAGAAATAGTTTCAACAGAGTGATATCCACGATCAACGTAATCTCCTAAAAAAAGGTAGTTTGTGTCAGGGGGATATCCTCCTATTTTAAATATTTCAAGAAGATCATAAAACTGTCCGTGTATATCGCCTACCATTGTTACTGGTGACTGAATATGAACAATATTACCATAATTCACCATCAACTCCTTTGCTTGGAAGGCAATCCATTCTAAAACCCTTTCTGATAATAATTCTCCCTTGTACAATTTCTCCAAACACTGATCTAGATCGAGCACTGAAGCAGTATCGATCTTTTTCCCTACCGTCATCAGGTTTCCGATGTTCTCAAAGGTAACAGAGAAATTGACGAACCAAGTCCCGTTTTGACTCCGAGAAGCAGTCTGCAAAACGCAAACACGACTTTCGTACCTCACTAGTGAAAAAAATCAATGTGCAGTTACGTAATTCCGAGGAGCGCAGTTGAGAAGTAATGTGTTGCTCTAAGTACTTACCATCTATAAGATATACGTCTTTCTTCAACCTCTATTACAATTCTAACACTTCAAAGTGAGACAGTTGAAAGGTTATGTCGAACAATAGTACAGACAAAAATACTGAAAAAGGAAAGTCCAGGGACCAACCCCACTCACTATACCGTCTCAACGAAGATTTGAGACATTCCGTTGATACCAATAATTCTGCTCCTTCTACTGATCTTAGAGCTAGACTCAGTAGAAATCCCAGCACTGGCTCAGCTCACGATGGTGAAAAGTCCAAGATAAAAATGAAGCTGCATCTTTCTCAATTACAATCTCCAAATTTGCAAACGACACCATTGATTTTATCGCCAAGAGGAACTCCAGGGGAGTCTCCTAGAGGATATGTAGATAGTTTTTTCCCAGCTTTTGAAACGTTGAACAAATCGCATCTTGACGATATATTAGGAGAATCAAATGTGCACAAACATGTTCCACTAGGTGAACCGATCACTGTAACGGTTACCGACGGGAAAAAGCAAGAGCATTTGTATCCACAAAGCCCACAATCAAGGTCAAGATCAAGGTCCAGATCTAATGGATCACAACATTTGAGTCCAAGTGATATCGATGCTAGAACATCATCAACGACTGATTTGAACCCAAAACTAAAGAATTCAGCTTCATCTAAATCTATAAGTAAATTACATCCATTACAGACTAAGCTACAGCGATTGTCATCATCGACGAGTTCTGCTGGTGGACAATCAGCCAATGTAAATTCTCCAAGGTCACCTATGAATAAGCTTAAATCGAAGAATATTGCCTACCAAATTGTTCCGGAACCCGTTAGACCTCAATCTTCCATTTTGAAGAATAATATTAACACTAAATTCACACAACAGTATCAACAACAAGAAAAGTCTTATTTGGCTGGTATAAAAAATTACAGAAACAAATATAAAAATGTTGATGATTATTATGACAAATCAGTTGTCCCAGAAGAATCGGAATTAACAATTCTGGGCAATTTCGAATCAGGAGAATTCACCAAAGGAAGTAGCATAGATTCTGAACTTTTCGAATCAGATTCCGACTATACTCCTGAAGTAAATGACAAAGATAGAGAGCATGAGGCATTAAAAGCATTGAGCCAACAGATAGGGTCTGAGTTATTAGACAAGGAGTTGGACAATATGAACGAATACACTTTAGACTCACATCTTTTACTTGAACTATTGAATCGAAATGATGAGATCCAGTTAAAGAATACTGAAGATAACAGTGCGATTTCTGAGCGGCTTGAATGGCAGACAATGTTGCAAACTGTTATGACTGGTGATGTTGTTACCGGGGAGAAGACAAAGATAGTTAAGCTCTCCGATCTTGAAGGTGAGAATCTACTACGTGTAGGATATAAAGAAGATTTCTGGCTAGGTATTCGTGCAAAATTATATGGTCGAACTGAAGAAGAACAACAGCGATTAGTTCTGTATCATCGTGGACTTGTTGATGAAACATTTGAAGAAATAATGAGCTTTAAACTTCAGCTTCCAACTGACAGGGAACTATCATATGTAGATAAGGTGAAGTTTGCTTCAGAGAAAGTTAATGAGCTTTTAGACAAGTATGAAAAATGTCAAGAACTTTGGAGAACTCAAAAGGAGATGGAGACAGATCGTCCACTTTGCGCAACACCGGAATTTGTAAACAGAATCAGTTGTCTTAATGCATGGACATCTGTTATTCAAGCAATTGATCGTGAATCTACTGTTCTGAAACAATGGGTTGGCAATGATGACTTAGATATTTTGAGACCAGCTATATCTGCAAGATCAAGCGCAGCTTCTTTTAGTGATTCAAATGTTGGCACATCAAATTCTCATATCTTTAAGGATGATAGACCTTTTGTGGAAAGGATTCTGAAGGAGAAAGATATTGAGAATCTGTTCAACAAGAGACTATTTAGCACATTTTCACAGTGGACCTTGAAGGCTAAAACAGCATATTTAGAGTATCAAGAATATTTCAAAGAGTTGGGATTACCATCATATCTTGATAATTTATTTGTTCTAACTAATTTTCCATCTAAACTAATGAAAGAAATTATAAAAACTCGACTTGCATATTCTGATAAGCTGAAAAATCCTACTATGATGATGATTGACCAAATGTTAGAAGATTTAAAAATGTATTTGAGATTAGCTCTTGAAATTAGAATCAGTATGTTACAATATTGTGCACCAGTTGAAGGTTGGATTTCATTTCCTGATTACCAAGATCCTGAATTTGATGACACTATTATGGAATGTATCAACAAATACATGGATTTTTTAAGTAAGAAGCTTTTGTTTTCACCAAAAGGTTCTAAAACATTCCGTACTTTTAAAGAACCTGAAGAACTTGAAAAGGAATACAATTTTCTACAGAATCTTGGTTTCTATATAGATGATGTTTCAATAACGTTTTCGATTCGAATTACTAAACTTTTCTTGAAATTGATCAATAGACTTTATATTTTCATTCAAAATCAAATTCAAGGTCCACCTTCAGATGGTTATAGACTAGATAGTCAAAGATTGATAAGATGGTATACCTCATCAATTGAAAATTTTGGTCAGTTAAGACGTAAATTTATTAGATTTGAAATGCAACTGCTGCAATTTTTTCAGAATTCGTATCAATTCAAGATTTTGCCTCAAAAAACACAGGTTTTCTTCAATTTATTGAAAGAATCCAATCATGTTTTATATCACAATCCAGATATTGCAGAGCAAGGTGTTTATGTTTTTGTTTCTGAATCGTTAGCAGAAAGACCGTATGATGTGGAGTGCTTACTTAAACACAAATATTTTGGTGTTGACTTAACTAAAATACCTAAGCGTCATTTAAAGGTGATGAAAAATTATCATCCAACCATTTCCAACTATGATAGTAATGAATATGAAGAAATTTTTGAAAATTTTCACCTTGATTACATTTTAGTTGTTGTACCACCAAAGGCACTTATGTGGGATGGACCTGTTGTACAATTTAAGAATTTGAATAAACTTCCAATTTCTAAACTTAAAAGGGGTGAAGGTATGTTTCTGGTTTTAGCTGGTCCAAGTGTTGATATTGGTGGTATGTTTGATGCTTTTAAACAATTCACAGGTCATACAATTCGTAGTAGTTCAACTCCTGGATGTTCAATATCAGAGATTGATGAAGATTTTAGAGCTAGTATTAAATTATTTTCAAGAATTTCATTCTTACTAATTGATTGTATTCCAGCAATTAGGAACCAATGTCGTGGAGTTGGTGGATGTCAAGAGTTAGTGAATAATATTTTCATTTTTACTAGAGATATTGGCCGTGATTCAATTAGAAATGTTGCTTTGAACATTGGTGCAACAAGTAATAGAGGTACAATAATTTTAAGATTAATCAAATTATCCATTGAATGGTTAAGTTTTATAGTTGATGATTGTTCACCAACTGATCCTAAAACTTTTAGATGGTGTGTTGCGGCACTTGAATTTGCTATGGATATTACCCGTGGTTTCAATATTTTAACATTAGATTCAGAGAAGTTTTATAGATTAAAGGATAAAGTTGCAGGATGTATGTCATTATTAATTTCACACTTTGATATTATGGGAGCTAGAGCAAAAGAATTACAAAAGAGTAGAATGCAAAATTATGATATGAAGAAAGATATTTATACATTAGATGATGAATCATTAGGTTCACTTAGACAACATATTATGCATCAAATTCAACAAATTGAAGAAAGAAGGAGGCAATTACAAGTTGAACAATCTAGTGTTGGACGTGTTTTAGATGATACTGATATGGAGAATCAATTATTAACTTATCTAGCATCATCATTTTCGAGTGTTTCTATTCGTTGGCAAAAGGGTAAATTTCTGGGTGGTGGTACATTTGGATCAGTTTATGTTGGTATTAATCTAGATACTGGTGGTCCAATGGCTGTTAAAGAGATTAAGTTTCAAGATAGGCAATCCATTAAAACTGTTGTTCCAGCAATTAAAGGAGAAATGTCAGTATTAGAATTACTTTCACATCCAAATATTGTTCAATTTTTTGGTGTTGAAGTTCATAGGGATCGTGTTTATATATTTATGGAATATTGTTCAGGTGGTTCACTTGCAGGATTATTAGAATATGGTAGAATTGAAGATGAAGTTGTTATTCAATTATATACATTACAAATGCTTGAAGCCTTAGCATATTTACATCAATTTGGTATTGTTCATAGAGATGTTAAACCCGATAATATTTTACTTGATCATATGGGAGTTATTAAATTTGTTGACTTTGGATCTGCGAAAGTTATTCAGATTCCAAATAGTAGTAGTAATTCAACTACCACTAGTACCACTAACAATACTAGTACTACTACTAATAATAATAATAATAGTAGTAGTAGTAACTTGAGTTCATCATCTAATAATATAGCATTATTTAACAGTGGATCTAGTTCAAATTCTACAACTAATACAAAGAATAATCAAAATAGTGGTAGTGCATCAAGTACTTTAATGAATGGAACTCAAATAGGTGAAATATCAAATAATTTTGGTGATGATAGTGGATATTCTGCAACAAGTTCAATCAATACGATGTCATCACTTTCTGCAAGCATTGCAGCATATGTACCTTCCAAGAACACAAATACAACAACAACAACTACAGCGGCAGCTGCGGCAGTTGCGACTGCTGCAGCTATAGTTAATTCATCGGAATCTAATGAAATTGTTGATACAAATGCAATTCAAACAATTATGGATACAAAGAGATCACATGCATTAACTGGTACACCAATGTATATGTCACCAGAGACAATTAAAGGTGATAAAAATGGTAGATTTGGAGCAATGGATATTTGGTCACTTGGATGTTGTGTACTTGAGATGGCAACTGGTAGGAGACCATGGAGTAATTTAGATAATGAATTTGCTGTAATGTATCATATTGCTGCAGGTCATTTACCGCAAATGCCAGGTAAAGGTGAATTAAGTGAGCAAGGATTAGAATTTTTAAAGAAGTGTTTTACGATTGATCCGAGTAAGAGACCAAGTGCAGTTGAATTATTACAAGATCCATGGATTTTATCTATTAGAAACGAAGCATTTAGTGAAACTGATTGAGTATGTATGTGATTATATGAGTTATGTATGTATAGTATACGATTTGTAGTTTTGAATTTTCTACAAAACAGAGAGAGAGAGAGAAAAAAAAACACAATATCAAAAGTAGAGAGTGTGATTGTACTATATTATGTTGGATTATATTTTAATTTCCTTTTCATTATCGAAATTTTCAGGTACAAATCTCCAGTGTGACATTTTATCGGTATCATTATTTTTAGAAGAATCAGCGTCAATACCTGAAGGTACATTTTTAATTGATAAATTTGCCATTTTAGATAATTTAAGGAATATATCATTATCGATATTATTAATATTATCCTTTTTAGAATAATCGACTTCATCGAACCATCTCCTATTCCATTTCTCATTTTTAGATTCTTCTAATTTACGTAATTCTCTCTGTTTATTCTCTAAATCTGATTTTGTATTATGAATCAAATCATAATCACCTAATTTAATCGCATTTGCAACATCAAGCCAAGCTTTACGACTTTCTAAATGATGTTGTTCTTCAATTGGTTTAACTTTTAAATGTTGAGGTTTAGATATTGAAGCATCGAAGAAAATTTTATCTTTTGAAGTTGGAGTTTGATAACCTTTATTAAAAGTTGATTTTTCTGACCATTGACCAGAAATTGTATATAAAGCATTTTCTTTCTTTTTAGAACTTTGATAATTTTCATAAATACGACATTTAAAAGAATTTTTTTTACCAGAGAAATAGCCTTTACCAGTATATTCAAATATTGCAAAATAACCTGAACTTGATTGAATGAAAGATTTTTGTTCTAATTCAACAAATGGTGAGAAAGCTAAAATACCTTCAATATGTAAAGGTGGTAAAGTTATTAAATAATTTTCATTTAAATTACGAAATTCTAATAAAGCATGACCAAATTGTTTAACATTTAAAGAAGTTGTTGACATTGAAGCTCTAATACCATTATAACCTTCTAAAATTGTATTATTTTTCTTATTTTCAACAGCATAAGCAGTTATTGGTGGATGATGTGAAACTTGTTCACTTAATAAGATTGTTTCACCTAATTTTTGATCATTTGTAGAATCTTCCCATTTACCTACAAAAATTTCACCAAGGAAAGGATTTAAAGGTTTCTTTTCACCACCTAATGATTCATTACGTGAACAATATTGACTTTTCAAAGTTGAAATAAACCATTTAACTACAGCTAACATACGCTTTAGTTCAATTGGATCATCGGAATTATTATCATCGGATTTAATAAAATTTGGTTCAAGTAAAAGGTCAACATGTTCTGACCAATATTGTGAATATTCGACTAAAGAAGTTGGTGAAAGGATGAAAGGAGGAGCAGTTAATGATGATAAATCTCCATTATAAGAAGCAATAGATTTGATGAATGAAGTCCAAGTTGCAGCTGATGACATGCTTTGTGGTGTTATTAGAGATTAAAGTTGATACGTATATATAAGACCAGTTAGTTTTCTGTTGGTTCTGTAACGACAAGATCGGGTCGGGTCGAGTCGAGTGCCTGGGCGGAAAAAGCGGACCTGGCCGAGGAGCAGCGTCGGCTCGCGTCGGGTAAATTCGGATATCGTATTCGTATTCGTATCGTTCGTATATTCGTTGTCGTATCGTTCGTATCGTTAGTTTAGTGTACATGTACATACTATACTATGGAGCAAGGAAATGATATGCGTTATAGAGGGTAGTAGGGTAGTAGGGTAGTAGGGTAGTAGGGTAGTAGGGTAGTAGGGTAGTAGGGTAGCGTAAGAGGAGGGTGAGGGATAGAATTACCACCAGTCACCTTGATCCTTCATTGCATCTGCAACTTTGATGAAACCAGCAACGTTAGCACCCATAACTAAAGAAGGCAAGCTATTTTCGTTTGATTCAGCAGAGTAAGCTTTAGCGGTTTCGAAACAGTTATTGAAACAGTTGACCATAATATCTTTTAATTTTTGATCAACTTCTTCTCTAGTCCAAGCTTCTCTTTGAGAATTTTGAGCCATTTCTAAACCTGAAACGGCGACACCACCACAATTTGCAGCTTTACCAGGAGCGTACCAAATTGCTGAACCCAATTGAGAAGCTGATTTTCTTTCAGCTTCGAAAATATCGATTGCTTCTTGAGTTGAACCCATATTTGAACCTTCAGCGATAAATCTACAACCTGCAGCGACTAAAGCTTTTGCTTCATCACCTGAAACTTCATTTTGAGTTGCGCAAGGTAATGCAATATCGATTGCACCAACGTGAGTCCAAGGTCTTGCACCTGGTAAATATTCACATTTAGTTGATTTAGTTGTAAAAGATTCATGAGTTGAAATGATTTCTTCTAAAGATTTGAATTGTAATTTAGCATTTTGAATTGCATAAACTTGTTCAGGTGAGATACCTCTTTGATTGATGATTGTACCTTGAGAATCAGATAATGAAACAACTGTTGCACCTAATTCGATTGCCTTTAATGCAGCATATTGAGCAACATTACCTGAACCTGAAATCGCGACTCTTTTACCTTGGAAAGATTCTTTACCATTGGTAGCTAATTCAATCATTTTCTCGACATAATAGATAACACCATAACCTGTTGCTTCAGGTCTAATTAAGGAACCACCCCAACTTAAACCTTTACCAGTTAAAACACCTTCCCATTGATTTTGCATTTGCTTGTAAGCACCAAACATGAAACCGATTTCTCTACCACCGGTACCGATATCACCTGCTGGGACATCAGTGAATTGACCGATATATCTAGCCAATTGTCTCATGAAGGCAACACAGAATCTTCTGATTTCATTGTCAGATTTACCCTTAGGGTTGAAATCTGAACCACCTTTACCACCACCCATTGGCAAACCGGTGAGCGCGTTCTTGAAAATTTGTTCGTAACCGAGGAACTTGAGGATAGAAAGGTTAACTGATGGATGTAACCTTAAACCACCCTTGTATGGACCGAGAGCGGAGTTGAATTGGACTCTGTAACCTCTGTTGACTTGCATGTTACCTTGGTCGTCTTCCCAGGTGACCCTGAATTGGATGATTCTTTCAGGGATTGAAACTACAGGGATGACTTTCTTGTACTCTGGATGCTGAGTGAAGAGAGTGGACTCATTGAGAGTGGATAAAAGTTCGTTGTATGCTTGCTCGAATTCAGGTTCTTGTGGTTGGACCATTGTGAGTTGCGAAGGGAAAGGTAGAAGAAATGATTGGGAGGAAACAAAACGAAACAGACTAGGGAGGAGAGGAGTGGAATCGAGATGGAGAGATCTGGTGAACTTTAAATAGGTTGGAGTTGGGTTTTGGTTGTGCTATGCGCTGCACCCTCAATAAAGTGAAAAACCCGTCACTGACCCACCCACATCGCTCGATCCATCAATGACTCAGGAGTGACAAAAAGAAAAAGAAACGGCCAACGCAGGCCCCACGCCCGGTGCAGCCCCGTGCAGCCCGCGGCCCCCGCCTGCAATCTACAACTCGCATTGCTGCGATTTCAAATCTGAGCTTTTGCCGCTTCACTCGCCGCTACTGGGGCAATCCCTGTTGGTTTCTTTTCCTCCGCTTATTG
>JANIWQ010000069.1:0-58121 GCA_030555725.1 Pichia sp. yHMH446
TTCCAAGATGAGGAGAATCCCAGAAGGGCTTGAATCAGATCTCGATGAGGCAACCACGTAGAACAATCAACGGTCAGACACAGCCTCAGACTGTTCCTCAGATCTGGCCGCGTCCCGATCACGTGCACTGTCAGTCTCACTGAGCCTCCAGAGCCTAACACCATTTGAGACGACCGAAACCAACCTAAACGAGCCCCATCCCTTACAAAATTTTAAATGATAGGGCTCTTTTACCTTGGTTTTGATTGTCTCAAAAAGCAAAACAATGTAAACATTTACACTGTTTAATTGATATCTCTGATGAACAGTTCTATAATAGTCTTTGTATATAATTAGTAATTAAACACTTTATGTTGTTAAAAAAAATTTTTTTTCACCTAAAAACAACATTTTCTAACCTCAGAAGACATTCAATCCCTAACCACACCTTTCACGGAAGGAGAATTATATTATAACCTCAAAACACTTCACCAAAAAGGCCCTTCATCCCCGGGACCTGATGGCATCACCTATGCGGCATGGTTTTTGGGTTGGGACTATGCAAAAGATCACCTCCTCAAAGCAGCAAACAGTATACTCTCTGCTCCCAGTGATAACGAGACATCCCTGTTCAACACGTTTATTAAATTAATACCCAAAAGTCTTCCAACCACATTGACCCTACCCACCTACGCCCAATCTCCCTAACCAACGCTTCCTTTCGCTTAATTAACTACAGCATCACTTACAGAGTAATGCCTCTTTTCAGCAAAATCATTGGAAAACATCAACAAGCTTTCCTCACTGGAAGAGACATAAACTATCATATATAGACGGCTAAAATTGTAGTTCATGACATCCAACATACTCCCTCTCCCACCAATCCTTCATTATTATTCCTCGATATCACAAAAGCGTTTGATACCCTTTCACATCAATATATTCCGCTGGTTTTACGTAAATATGGATTTCCCCCCAGCTTCATTGATTCAAAACTATACCAAAACCATCGAGGTAGAGCTCGCCTACTCAATAATCGATTCATCTTCAAAAATGCACTTCGATTACGATGTGGAGTGAGACAAGGCCTCCTAATTAGTCCCCTTCTCTTTAATCTCTGCTTGGAACCCCTAATTTTAAACCTTCAACACCATCTAACTGGCATTACTTTCAACCCACTTCAACTATCCTCCACAAATACAAATTATACCGCCCTGACCCACACTATTAAAATTCAGGCTTTCGCAGATGATCTATTGATTTTCAATTGAGATGAAAGAAATATCCAACAGACACAAGAGAAATGCCAACTGTTCACCCTCTTGAGTGGTCTCCATCTAAACACCTCCAAATCAGTGATCTACACCCACCCAAACTCAATACAACGTTTGAGTAATAGCTCTATCCTAAACATCGGGGTTAAATCAATTAGAGATAATCCGACATATCTTGGAATTCCTCTCCTACACATAGACTGGGAAACAAAACTCAATCAACTACATTCCAGAACTCAACGCATCCTTTTTCTCGACATCACCATTCATATTATCATATTGGGAATCAATACATACGTTTTTTCCACCATATACTTCCTCGACCAGCATCACCCAATTCCTCCTGACTTTTAGAGCACTTTTTAGATCGGTTAAAAAATATGCTTCTTAAGAGTACATATCCTAACATACCCCAAAGGTGTCAACTTTGGCATATTCCAAGGTCACAAGGTGGTTTGGTCTCATCGATCTTGACAGACAACTCAAAGGTAGACGAGCCCATTTCTTACTCTACCTCTTCAAAAGCCATCTAACCTCATCCAACCATCCGCATTTCCCAGTTCTCCTTCGGATCCTCCTTCAAATCAAAGTAACGGATCAAAAGCTATTATCCCACTCATACTCTTTAATTTTCATTCGAGTTACGGAATCCATAAGAGACAATTATCTCATATTCACCGTGACACCCGACATTACTACTGCTACCGAGTCTACACTCACCTCCATCAATCAATTTCAAACTTGGATGTCTTATTTGACAACATCTCCTCTACCCTGCCACTCCTTCAAACATGTCGCCTTCCTTCGATCCAGACCAACATTCCACCTTAACTATAGCCAACAATTCCGCAACCACTATAGGGAACACCATGCGGCGACTATACGCTCTCAAGAGGCAGAATTCCTTCAACAACACATAATTCCACCTCCTTTAGGACAAACATACACTCCTGAGTTCCTCTCACTACCAACTGATCAAATCTTGAACTTCCCCCTTGTACGACATCAGCCACCATACCTGCCTTCAAAAGCATATCTCACTGCATGGTTCACTATTGTCAAACCAAAAGATCTTGACCCACAGAAAAATGGTCAACCACAAGATCTTCTCAACATAATTCATAGTCCCACTTCCCACCGTGATTATGATCCCATGAACCAAACACTGATGCAGCCTGCATTCAGTAGCTCCAAACAACCAATCGACTTCGTTCAATTTCATCATCTCTCCCACACCTATCACAATCACCAAAACTACATTGAGGTAACAGCCAAAACATGGTTAAACGATCCTGCAGGCCTACAAGGAACGTGGAAACGTTTCTTCAAACAACTAGGGCCTTGTATGATCGAGTCACCTTATTATCTCACTGCCCTGAATACAGGCCCCTTAAACGGTACATTCTATCACCATTCTGTTTTTTGTTCCGAAGCTACCCTACCTCTATCACCTCTTCGTCATACAATACACAAATGTCGAATGGCCGTCAAAATTTACAATTTTTTACTAAAGGCGCTTTACCACCCAGCCTAATATTCTTAATCTCCCCTCAGGATCCCAAAAAATATACAGAATTTTCTAAATTTATTGGTTTCTTAATTTACTATGTGAGGAACTTCTATGCTATGCATATAAACGAGCACAACAGATTTACTTGGAACACCGATGTTCTTTAAAACCTGCTAATCAAATATTCCACAATTGACTCGTTCCAATGAACCAACCTCCACCCCTCAGCGTTATTTTTCCTTCTTTTTCCTTCTTTTTTTTGTGAAACAAATGACACCTCTTACTATGTTATCTGCATCATAAACCACTTTGTTCTTTATACTTTCTCTGATGTCTACGATCTACATTAACTACAAACATAGTCGATACACTGAAGCAGTTGCTTACTTGCAAAACAATGTAAACATTTACAGTGTTTAAAATATACCTCTGACGAGCAATTCTGTACTAGTCTTTGTATATAATTAGTAATGATTTTGAAAAACAAAAAAATGGTGTTAGGCTTTGGAGGTTCGACATTGCAAGCGATCGGGACACGGCCAGATTTGAGTAACAGTCTTAGGCTGTGTCTGACTGTTGATTGTTCTACGTGGTTGACTCAGCGAGATCTGATTCAAGCTCTTCTGGAATTCTCCTCATCTTGGAAGCTTTTATAGCTTGTTTGTTATTGTTTGGTGTGACTCAATGTGCAGTCGTAAAACTGGCCTGAGAAAGTGGTCGGGACCCTTGGGTCCATATAGGCGGGTCGAATGTCCGCGCCTCGGGCTTGCGCTTAATCTCGGAATGATTGTAGGTGTACGGATGTGCACCACCCTCGCCCTCGTCGAGAATGGCTGCTTAGTTAGTGCTTTAGAGTACTACAGAATGGTACTCTTACCCTCTGTAAAACTTGTATAAACAATCGTATACTTTACTTATCTTTTGCCTACTAAAGTACGTATATTATATAAATTAATTTTTATAAGTGAGTTTCCGGATTCGTCATGGTCACTGCTCTTGAGGCTCTACAACAAAAGGTAGCAGCCTTAGAAGCACAGCAGCAGGCATCTATTCCAACTACTGCGTCCTTAGTGGATTGGCCAGCGCAGATACACGCACATATAAAGCGTTATTTTCCAACTTTAATGACGAAGGCTGCATTAAGAGCAGCAATCCAAACCCAGTCTCGTGTTCACTCGACAAACAACTACTTGTCAACTGAGCAACTTGGTCAGGTGCTTCGCAACTGCGCCATCACCGAGCAAACTCCGGCGCTCGAAAGGTTATCCAAGCTATTGAGGCTACAGGATGCTCTTGTCAATTAGGAAAGGGGAAGGGGGTAAATGAAATTTTCGATGGTAAGGTTAAAGGGGCAATTACCCTTTGACATTGTTAGCAATTTGTCCTTTCTCCTGGGATGAGACAGAGTGTTACACAACCCTGTCCTTACGACACCATGATCGCTTTTTGTTTCTCCAACTTCGATTTCGAAGCATACGAGAAAGAGGCAGTGAAACAGGTGTTGGAGTATCCTCGTTCTGTAGCGGCAAGGAAAAACACTACTGCTGGTATGTTTTTCAACAATTGGCATTCGTTGATGAAGAGGTATCCATTTGTGGAAGTCACGCACTATCAAATCATTTTGTGCATTAGAGCGTTAGCCAGGAGTGCTAATTTGATGGTAAATTACTCCAAATTGGAAGCGTTACCACACGTTGCAGATATTTTGGCAGTAGTATACGATGACTATCATGCAGTATTACTTCCAAACACCGGCATCTTCCCCTACTTTTCACTTTGCGAACCAGTTGAAGATGTCCCTGCGGTCCTTGAAAGTTCTGACGAGCTTAATTGGGTTAAGGGTACGCGTGATCGTGGTTCTCAATCAAAGCCTAAGCACGCAAAGAAATTTGTGCGTTACTGGTGTAGAGCGTGTGATTGCGTCAATTGCACAGAGTCTAAGAAGCGTTTTGATGCCGCAAAGTTGAAGAATTCTCTTCACTTTCTCGACATTGAAACCGAAGACTCTCTTTTCACGGAAAGTCCTGTCTGTCCGCATTCTGTTAACGAAATTACTGCTGGTGCAACCTATTCGTCTGCCGAAAACATGCTGGACGCCTATTCTGCAACAGCGCAGAATGCTCTTTCCCCAGCTCACGAAGAAGCATTTATTAAATCTCTTGCAAATCCTAATCGCAATTAAAGATAATGAATTTTCATCGTTGGTGCTGTTAGATTCAGGCGCTAGCCTCAGCGTGGTTTATGTTGATTTTCTCACATCTTTACCACGTTTCTGTTCCCTTGTTAAAATAACGAATTCTAAAGTTCGTTATTTGGTTTCTGCTGCTTTTGGTGAGTCGATCGTTTGTGATGCGATAGCAACTTTGAAATTTATTTTCGAAGGATCGACGGTATTGATATCGCACTTTGTTGTTCTTCCTGTCCACGGAACGAGAAAGGTAATTTTCGGAAAACTTCTTCTCCGTTCTTTGAACTATCAAATTTGTACTGACGGTGATATTATCCAAATTTACGGTACGCAATTTTTTATTTCAGGTCATTTGTCGAAGGTCAACAAACCCTTTTCCGTTCACGTCTTGTCTGATGATAATGATGCCAACAATTCAGCTTCCAAATTTCTTCAAAAAATGTTGAAGCGGTACAGATTGTTGTTTTCTGATACTATTGCTCTTAATCCTAAACATTCGTTTAGCTATAGCGTACGTCTAGAAAATTTCGATTTTCACAAGCCACTTCCATTTTATGCGAACTCCATTCATGCTCACAAGATTAAGGAATTTATTGATGATGGCATTAATAATCAGGTGTTAGAACTCATTAAGGATGATAAGTTGGTTGCCCTGGCTCCAGTTTTTCCTATCTCCCAGAAGAATCAAACTAGAGTCGTGGCTGACTTCGAATCAACGAAAGTTTGCAATATGGTATGGCTCCTATCCCTCCGATTGATTTAATTATTCTAAGAATGTCGCCTGTTTCAACCGTTGATACAATAGTCTCGGCGTTTGGGTGATTCCACTACGTCGGAGGCGGGCTGTGGAAGTGTTGTGTATTGTATATAAAGTGTATAGTTTCCCCACAGTTGGGAAGGACCTGAGGTCGTTGGACAACAAAGAAGTTAGCTAGATAGACTCTAGCTAAGTGATTCAATACCAACCTCCACTTCCACGTCCACCGCATGGCTCTACGAGCCTCGCTTACCATTGGTTCTTACTCTAATAGTGCGTGAATATCTACGTTCAATAACGCTAGTGTGGAGAGCTAGGGGGTGGACGTGGAAGTGGAGTTTGGTATTGAATCACTTAGTTAGAGTCTCTTTAGCTAGATTCAGCATGACTTATGGGATGGGACCAGGCGAAAACCTTCATCATAAAAACCATCAACACCAATTTCTTAGAAAATGTGTCACCTCATTCAATCTTTGACACCTTCATCAAACTCTTGAAAGAGTTTGACCCCAACGAGTGAGACCCTGCGAAACTCAGACCCATCTCGCTCACCAACACCATCTTCCGACTCACCAACTATATTGAATATTTATCTTTGATAATATTTTTATTTAGTAAACGATAATTTTTGCATATTCTCATTGTACCATCTTCTTTCTTGAAAAGAAATAGGTCTGTTAAATGGACTTGTAATTGAACATATGAAGCCTTCTTAACCTAACATGATCATAGAGTTGTTTGCTGATTATTGATTAGATAACGCTAATGTGTTAAAATCCAGCATCAGCATCACTTAATTCAGGTACCACAAAATAGGGAGATTTGACGGATCCACTGCTGATTCACTTCTAGATCCCGCATGAAGAAAAGGAATCCTGAAATTATGCACTATAATTTTTTGAAAAATTGGAGGAAGTATTTTCAAGCTCAGTTGGCAGTGTGGTGAATATTCTGATCAACTCATTCATGGACATTTTGAACTATTACTATCAGATTCTGAAAACACTGAGAGCACAACTGAACAAATAGCGGTACGAGGGGTAACCGCAGGAGTAGAAATGAAACTATCAGGAAAATGCAGGGATGGAAGAAAATGCAAACTTCTTTATTGAAAACAGTATTTCTGAAATGACTGGCGTCCCTTCAGGTGCTGGTGTAAGTGATCCGAAGCTAATGAACATATGATACCAGTTAGAGGACCTGGCAGGCCCAACAAGTCCTCCCACAATACGAGAGAGTTGTACTTTTTTCGAACGTTAATAGTAAGGTGCTAATTGTCTCATAAAAATGATTAACTTGAAAGTGATTGCTGTCAACGAATAGAATGTCATTGAAAACAGGGGATTTCTCAGAGAGTCGACGCGACGATCCACGAAACACAGAAAATATTACATGCAAGAACAACACCATAAGGTTGTCTCTACTGTAATATTCTCATGAAAGATAGACAACTATGTAATTATGTAAGAGTCGGTTCTACTATTGAAAGAAATCACTCTCTATAATTTGGAATGACCCATCAACTTGAAATCGATAAGTAGAGTGAATTCGTCTTCGTAATTATCTAAATTGAATCTTCCTACAAACATTTAAATTTGAGGAGAAACATTTGCATTTGAAACACATACTCAATGTTTTATGCAAGATTTATGTTTTATACTTTATAAGACAAAAAGCAAGTTTATTAAGTTTTACAAGGTTTATCGAAACTAAGCATAAAGAGCGGAAGAATCTACTTGCATCGTTTGATGTGGGTATTCGGAAGCGTTATGAAATTGCTCATCATCGGTCCTGAAGTATTTGTGTGCCAGAGCTCTCTTTGCACTAATTCTTACAGCAGGATCATATGCTAATAATTGTTGTAGCAAGTTGATTCCATGTACATCAAGTTTGGTAACAATTGACGCTAGATTTTGTCTTTTCCATTTTGGAAATGTTTCCTTATAGTCACTCATGTATTCCACTTCTGGCCAAGTTTCTTTCGTTGGAGTGCCTAAAACTTTGAATATTTTGAAAATTTGATCAATCTCGGAATCACCTGAAAATAAAGGTTTACGCTGTGCCATCTCAGCAAAAATACAGCCAATTGACCACATATCTACACCCGTCGAGTATTGCTTACCACCTAACAAAATTTCAGGTGCTCTGTACCAAAGCGTAACCACTTCATGTGTGTAAGCACGTAAGGGAACTCCAAAAGCTCTAGCTAAACCAAAATCTGCAACCTTCAAGCTACCTTCCTTATCGATCAAAAGATTTTGGGGTTTCAAGTCTCTATGTAACACTCTATGAGAATGGCAATAGTAAATTCCTTTAACCAGCTGTACCATAAACTTTTTCACCATATTTCTACTCATTCCTTGCCCTTCAGGAATGGACTCCATATATTTTTTTAAATCCATGTCAAGAAATTCAAATACAAGGTAAATTTTATTAGAGTTTGAGTGAACAATGTCATAAAGAGCAACAATATTATGATCCCTTAATTCTTTTAGCAATGAAATCTCTCTTATTGTAGTTGAAGGTATACCTTCATCTTCAGATTCAAGTCTTATTTTTTTGAGCGCAACTGTTCGATTGTTATGCTTGGTATCAATTGCTTTGTAGACAACACCATAGGTACCTTCTCCAATTTTTTCTAGCTTGTCAAAATCTTCAACTTCCATATCGCTTATTCTAAAATTGGGTATATATATTCTTTGTCTCTAATTTCTGACTTTGATGTTAGAATACAGAAATAGATTGTATAACGCAGTTATTAGTAAAATTTCTCGTGGTGTGAAACCCCTGTGTAGTTGAGATTTACTTCGAATGTGAAGCGCAAAATCAAAACACGATAAAAAAGAAAACAATCGTTTCTGGAAAAAACGTGGAGGGCGCGTGACAAATTGCTACAGGATGCTGCTCTTCTAATTCGGTGCTGACTCTTTGGGCACACTGATTCACAAATACAAAATCTTCATATAAAACAAATTCGTAATGTAACTAAGATTGCTTTTTCTCTGCGGCCAAACGTTCCGCCTTCTTCAAAGCTCTCTTTCTGATACTTGCATGCATATCTAAGTTGATTTTGTTAACTGTCTTAGAATACACACCTAAGAAAGTCTCAATACCCCAGTGCATCAATGCATGCGATGGGTATGGAGTAATGGTTGCAAAACGCTCTTGAGCGCCAACACGTCTGCCAATGTTTTTCAGTGTAGCTTTCACGAACTGTTTAGGGTTTGGAATCGTGAAGGAGCTGTACTTGATTTTGGACATGGCAGAGGTAACAAGGTAAGAAATAACTAATTCAACATCGACACCCTGTGGCTTCAATTCACCAGCAAGGGCGGAAGACCAGTTCTGTAAAAATGCTTTGGATCCTGAGTAAACCGCCAAGTAGGGGGTTGGAACTAAACCAGAGAAGGAGCCCATAGTTAAAATCAAGCCTCTAACATTATGTTTCTTTGCATTCTCAATTATTGATGGAGCAAGTAATTTTGTAATCTTCAATGTCACAATGTTATTAAGCTTGATAATATTAGCCATTTCATCATCTGCAGTTTCCAAGAATGGAACAGGAATAGAATGTGATTGACCAACGTTGTTGATCAAGACAGTAACAGGCAATCCTTCAACTGTTTGAGCAAGTTGTTCATAGTTCTCAGGAGAATCAGTAGTTGCATCAAAAGCAACAACTCTGGTTTCTTTCTTGAATTTGCTCTGAATTTCAGTTGCAACCAAGTCAAGCTTACTTTTAGTTCTAGAAACCAAAACAATATTAAAACCCTTCTGAGCTAATTGAAATGCGTATTCCTTACCAATACCATCTGATGCACCAGTAATGACTGCCCAAGATCCCTTCTTTGCACCATACTTGGATAATTTGACTCCAGGAAGAATGTATGATTCTAAAATAATTGAACCGAAAGATAATGCAGTGAACACAATTTTAGCAACACCTACTGCCAATGCAGCGTAGACAAATACATTACTAAACTCGTAGTTGGATAATGACTGGAATAAGCTGACCATTTTCAAGTTAGGTATTGGTTCAGATTAAAAGGCAGAAGAGAAAGAGTATAGAGAACTGATGTAGAATTAAGAACTTAGTTTCGGCGAGAAACGTAAAAAATTCCCCTCAGCACAACTTACTTTCAGGATTAAACCTTCACAACACTACAAAAGCTCAACAAACGGAGCAATAACACCGTATTGGGGATATAAGTGTTCTATTGTACAAAAATAAACTAAATAATCATAGTCAAAAAACGAATTCCATAGCTTCCAAAGATTCCTCTGCTAATCTCACACGTTCTTCTTCAGCTCCCAGGATACGGTTGTATCTTAATACATCTATCTCCAACTCCACCCGACGAGGTCCTATATTAAGAAGACTGGAATTCACCTGATCCAACTCATCAAAATATTTAGTGAGGGTATCCTTGGTTTCACCACGGGCTTTGATCCTCTTCACCCAGTGCTTCCCCTTGAAATCAACTTCATTCTTCAATTCGATCTCACGTTTGGCTTTGATTTCTGCCTCACTCTCAGATTGCAATCTTTCCTTATCTTTTTTAGTATCTTTATTTCGCTGCTTTCCACCCAAAGGCACATATTTCGGTACAGTATCACCATTTATACCGCCATTAGGATCGCTACTTGATGGAACAGAATGTGAAGTTCTCTCTTCATATACGGCACCATCACCGTATCCATGATTGTACAGTGTGTTAACTCTGTTGTATTCATCATAGGGATACCCTCCTGAGCTTGTGGTTCTACTGTAACCACCTCTATGACCCGCTCTTCCACGACCTTTACCACCTCTAGCTCTTTGGTTGTTGTGAAATCCCGCATCACCAGAACTCTCCCATCCTGGTATATCGTATCCTGAATTACTAGAAGAAGCAGCAGGTGGGGGCACTTGGTAATTTCCTGGCGTACTCTTTGGATTTTCATAAGCTGAAGCAACAGAAGGCGAAGAATTAACCCCACTACTATAACCTTCATCATAAGAATAATTATTGTTATAATAGCCGGCCGTATGTCCTCCACCTCTTCCACGACCTCGAGAGCTAGATGGATGTCCACCTCTAGTAGGTGGTGAGCTGTAATATGGGTCGCTATAATAACCACTTGAAAAGGAACCTCCTCTGTAGGATGAGCCACCTCTACCACTATAGCGTCCACTTCCACGGCCTTTCATGGCTTTATATTCAACGGATTGCTGATTTACGAGAGATTTAGAAAGTAAAAGCTGACATTTGCTGTTTTACATACCTTTGAGGAGGAAAAAAACTACATTACATTGACAAAGCGCGCAACAAGGACATTGTTGCTGCACGATTATCCAGTGAATAAAGCAAAAAAGTACTGTACATAAATATTATACAAAACATGAAAAAAATGAAACTAATGAGTTAATCTTTTACCTGGAACAAGTGCAAAAAGAACGCTAAATGCAGCCGCTGTCAAACATAAAACGAATAACACAAACAGAGATCTTTTTCGAAGCAAGTTTCTCACGTAAGGTTCCTTAAGCGGGGACAAACCACCTTCAGATGCACTGCTTTCACAAAACCCACAAAAACAAAGGATAGGATCAATTCTGTAAAATGCAGAAAAGAATAAATATGACATAAAGAAAAAGGGCACCACCACAACAGCTCTTGTTGATTTAGGCTGATAATTCATGAATATCAATGAGTATCCCGTCCAGAACGCAGCGAGACCACAAATCATTGATCCCATGAGTCTCAGAAGTGCAGACTTTTTTGTAACGTTCCTCAATGCATTATTTCTCAAAAAGTTAGGATATGCGTTGAATTCCATCGCTTTGAAAACATGTTCTCTTGCTTCATCAAAAACTTCGGGGTCATCTCTTCCCTCATTTTCCAAAGCATATCTTACTTTTTCAATGATATGTGGTGGGAGATCAATCTGATTCTCTGACTGAGGCAAAAAATATGTTTGAAGAATTTGCTTTGACGAATTCCTTAGCGCTTTCCGACTAATATGATGGGTATCTTCGTACGATCTGTTCTTTTCATCAAGATCATACTGAATAAACGCTTCTACCATTTCTGGGTTGATCTTAGAAATTCTAAAATTGGAATTTTCTACTTCTGAGTTGCCTGCTACGTCAATAGCACTACTTGATTTTGCAAAATTTTGCGATTTTCTTTTCAAATCATTTATTTTAGCATTAGCAAGAGGATCACTTGTTCTAACAGCTGTTTCACCTCTCAAAAACATTGAAAGCCTATGTGGGTCTTGACCTTCCAATAGATTATTTTTCATCAATAGGTCCAAGAGAATCGACGATGATCTGGAATTACGGCTACTGTTTTGCGATGTTCTGTTCGATCCTGCAGTAGATTCAAAAGTAAAGCCTGTATTTGGTGGTGCTATATTAAAGCTTTGAGGAGGAGCTCCACTAGATGGTGTGTTACCGTTTGCATTGGAATTGTCCACCAAACTGATATTTTCTGTTGTATTATTGTGTATACTGTTCATTATCTCTTCCGCCTTTTCCAGCTCCTTAGCCTTGTTATTATTAAGCAGAGATTCTCTCAACCCTTTGACGTAAGCCTTACAAAGATTAATGTGTTGTACAGTGTCGATCCAAAAATCAAGATAGTTAATTGCATTTTCTTCATCTCTCATATAGACGTAAAAGCTCCATAAATCAAGAGGCGATTGTGTCTTTTTATTTAAAATCTCAAATAGTGTTGGCCATCTGTCTATTGTTAACGGCCCATATTGTGAGTTCTCAAAAGTTGGCGATTGCAAATTGGCGTTTTGTTTCTCAAGTTCGTTCAAGGCGTTATAGTAATCTTCCAACTCTGTAACATTGACTAGTTTCGATTTGTTGTTGACAAAATCATTGTCACTACCATGGTTAGACATACTGATAATGGCTGTCCAAAAGAACAAATTTATTGTGTCTTTCCAAAGCAAGATAAAAAGGTTCCTGGAAAATCAAAGGTGGTACGTGTATGAAGATTTAACCAAATTCGTGTAGTTAAGTTTCCTAATTGGGAAAAAATCAGGTGGCTGGTTTCTGACCTTGAGCTGAACAATAAAAGAGACCCCTACAACAGGCACACTAAATAACCAGTTAATTGAAATGCTTTTGAAAGTATCACTTGTTATTAGAAATTAAGCTCTAATATGGTTTTTTTAACTAGCTGTTCAAGTGTTCAGAACAGAACATAACGGTAGTTGGCTGTGTTGCCTAGGTTTTTTGAGCTTTGTGTCAAATGTTTTGGTACTCAAACCACCATCCCAAAACAATGTCACTATATTTAAAGATCAATCAAATCTTGTTGGTATGAGTTTTATTTGCTAGAGACTCGGCACAAAAGTTGCCTTGATTTAATTTTCAAATTGTTTTATTTTATCCCCGTTTGAATTTTCCTTTTTGACTCAAAAAACTGTCCCCTTTTCTTAGACACTTTCACAGGAACTATTCTTTTTATCTGTTTTAATAATATTAACATACTTTGCTGTAATTAAACTTCTAACCATAAAATGCCTGTTGAACTTATTTTAAGACCTATTCTGAGACCTTTGATTCTTCTCCAATCAATTATTATCTCACCACATCGTCGCTCAAGTAGATACATTCCACACTATATTGATTTGGATGAGGATAATTGCTCAGAATACGCTTATAGAAAAAGATTTGGTACTGGTTCAAAAATTTGGGATGTGTACGACACCAAAGCCGAAGGTTCTGGTCCCATAGGACCCACCTCTCAAAAGAAGTCTCTTTTCTGGTTTAGTAGATCGAGAGCAGTAAAAGGTGCTTATAAGATGTATTCAGCCCAAATAAGAAATACAGGGCCAAAGGGGGAAGACGAACCAGTTGCTACATGTAGAGCTGGTTTGAGATCTAACGTGTTATTAATCAGAGCACCAGATGCACCTGTTGCGGAGCTTGGTTGGCATCCAATCAATCACAAAGTTGATGCACTTGATTCCTATAGAATGTTCAACCTTGCTGATGGTAACACATATCAATGGACTACTGAAGGTAAGTTTTTAGAAAGAGTGAAAAACTTGGGAGAGAAGGAATCTGAGGTTAGAGAAAGGATAGCCAGAGTTGTTCCAGCCGGTAATGTCGGTTTCAACTTGTTTGTTGACGAAAGTAAGATTCCAAGAGAAATGGCATTATGCTCAGCTCTTTGTTCTTGGGTTGATCAATGGAATACGAATCTATCACTAGGTGGTATCTATTGGGGTAGACAGCCATCACAAGTTAGTTGGAAAAGAGACTGATTTAGAATCATTGAATTGGATGCTGTAAATTTTCTTTTTATACCTTGAATAATTCACACTTTTAGGAAGGTTTGGCAATTACATAACGCTATAAATTTTGTGTAAAGCGGGTAAACTTTAATGATTGACGTAAATTACGTGGCATTTCATCACTCCATTAAGCGCGCTTACCAATTGCCTATTAAAGAAGGAGCTGCCTAAACCAGTAATACCGGAAACCGCGGATTCTGAGTCACCAGTAAAGCTAATCATAACTGTTGTAAAGATCGTTGAAAAATTTGCAATTTTTGTCCACCTTCTCAAACTTTATAACCTCTTCTTCATAAGCTTTTACAAATCCTCTTTCTTTTTTCAACAAAAAAATTGCTAGTAAGTACACTTTCTAGTCTGTACTATTGAACGACTCAGATAGACAAGAAACAAAACTTTAACAAAGATGGCATCGAAACTACTGAGTTTGTCATCTCTCAAGAATTTTGCTAAATATTCTGGTTTAAGAACTAGCTATAAAAGATTTTATGCCACTACCTATGAGGGTGGAAATATAATGAAAAATTTCAAAGATGAAAATGGTGTTCATTTAGTTGATGTTTCAAAAGTTTTAGTTGTTGGTTCTGGTGGTTTATCCATTGGTCAAGCTGGTGAGTTTGATTATTCAGGTTCTCAAGCAATTAAAGCTCTTAAAGAAGCAAATAAAAAGTCTATTTTGATTAATCCAAATATTGCAACAAATCAAACTTCTCATGCCTTAGCAGATGAAATTTATTATTTACCTGTTACACCAGAATATATCCAATATATAATTGAACGTGAAAGACCTGATGGTATCTTACTTACATTTGGTGGTCAAACAGCTTTAAATGTTGGTGTTCAACTGAATAAAGCTGGTATATTAGAGAAATATAAAGTTAAAGTTTTAGGTACTCCAATTAAAACATTAGAAACATCTGAAGATAGAGAATTATTTGCGCAAGCTTTAAATGAAATTAATATTCCAATTGCAGAATCTATTGCTGTAAATACAGTTGATGATGCACTGAAAGCAGCAGAAGATGTTGGTTATCCAATTATTGTTAGATCAGCATATGCATTAGGTGGGTTAGGTTCAGGATTTGCAAATAATGCAACTGAATTAAGAAATTTAGCATCACAATCATTATCATTAGCACCACAAATTCTTGTTGAAAAATCTCTTAAAGGTTGGAAAGAAGTTGAATATGAAGTTGTTAGAGATAGATGTGATAATTGTATTACAGTTTGTAATATGGAAAATTTTGATCCACTAGGTGTTCATACAGGTGATTCAATTGTTGTTGCACCATCACAAACATTATCAGATGAAGAATATCATATGTTAAGATCAGCTGCGATTAAAATCATTAGACATTTAGGTGTTGTTGGTGAATGTAATGTTCAATATGCTTTACAACCAGATGGATTAGATTATAGAGTTATTGAAGTTAATGCAAGATTATCTAGATCATCAGCTTTAGCATCGAAGGCAACCGGTTATCCATTAGCATATACTGCTGCAAAGATTGGACTTGGTTATACATTACCACAATTACCAAATCCAGTTACTAAATCAACTTCAGCAAATTTCGAACCATCATTAGATTATATGGTTACAAAGATTCCAAGATGGGATTTATCAAAGTTTCAACATGTTAAAAGAGATATTGGATCTGCAATGAAATCTGTTGGTGAAGTTATGGCAATTGGTAGAAACTTTGAAGAATCTTTTCAAAAGGCAATTAGACAAGTTGATCCTTCATTTATTGGATTTCAAGGTGATAAGTTTGATGATTTAGATTCTGTTTTAACATCACCAACTGATAGAAGATGGTTAGCTGTTGGTCAAGCTCTTTTACATGAAGGTTATAGTGTTGATAAAGTTCATGAATTATCTAAAATTGATAAATGGTTTTTATACAAATTGATGAATATTGTTAATATGCAAAAGGAATTAGAAAATATTAAAACATTGAATAAAATCGATCATGATATTATGTTGAGAGCAAAGAAACTTGGATTTTCTGATAAACAGATTGCCCTAGCTGTAAATTCTGATGAATTAAGTGTTAGATCTTTAAGAAAATCTTTTGGTATTACACCATTTGTTAAAAGAATTGATACATTAGCAGCCGAATTCCCTGCTTCAACAAATTATTTATATACAACTTATAATGCAACAAGTCATGATGTTGAATTTAATGATCAAGGTACTATGGTCTTAGGATCTGGTGTTTATAGAATTGGATCATCTGTTGAATTTGATTGGTGTGCAGTTTCAACTGCTAGAGCATTAAGAGAAGCAGGTAAAAAGACAGTTATGATCAATTATAATCCTGAAACAGTTTCAACTGATTTTGATGAAGTTGATAGATTATATTTTGAAGAACTTTCATATGAAAGAGTTATGGATATTTATGAATTAGAAAATTCTGAAGGTGTTGTTGTTTCAGTTGGAGGTCAATTACCACAAAATATTGCATTGAAATTACAGAAAGGTGGTGCTAGAATCTTAGGTACAAATCCTGAAGATATTGATAAAGCTGAAGATAGACATAAATTCTCATCAATTTTAGATTCTATTAATGTTGATCAACCACAATGGAAAGAATTAACATCAGTTGAAGCAGCAGAAGAATTTGCAGCAGAAGTTGGATATCCAGTTTTAGTTAGACCATCATATGTTTTATCAGGTGCAGCAATGGCAGTTATTAGATCAAGAGAAGAATTAGATGAGAAACTTTTGAATGCAGCAGATGTTTCTAAAGAGCACCCTGTTGTTATTTCTAAGTTTATTGAAGGAGCAGAAGAGATTGATATTGACGCAGTTGCATCCAATGGTAAAGTCATTGTTCATGCTATTTCTGAACATGTTGAAAATGCAGGTATTCATTCTGGTGATGCAACATTAGTTTTACCACCACAAAAGCTAGATGAAGAAGTTATGAATAGATTGAAGGAAATTGCAGATAAAGTTGCTTTAGCATGGAACATTACCGGACCTTTCAATATGCAAATCATCAAAGCTGATAATAAAGAAACCGGAATTCCAGATTTGAAAGTGATTGAATGTAACATCAGAGCATCAAGATCATTCCCATTTGTCTCTAAAGTGTTAGGAGTCAACTTCATCGATGTTGCAGCTAGAGCATTATTACAAGATCCTAGTCTGAAACCAGTTGATTTGATGAAGAAGGATTATGATTATGTTGCAACAAAGGTACCACAATTTTCATTCACTAGATTGGCTGGTGCAGATCCATTTTTAGGAGTTGAGATGTCTTCAACAGGTGAAATTGCATGTTTTGGTAATGATTTGATTGAAGCTTATTGGACCACTATCCAAGCAACAATGAATTTCCATTTACCATTACCACCATCAGGTATCTTGTTTGGAGGTGATGTTAACGCCGATTATCTTGGAACTGTTGCAGAAAAGCTCGAGGGTCTTGGATACAAATATTATACTGCCTCTGAAGAAGTTGCTGAGTATCTGAAGAAGTTTACCAAGAATGAAATTGAAGTCATTGAATTCCCAAAGACGAACAAAAGAGAATTGAGAGAAGTCTTCCAAAAGTACGATATCAGCGGGGTGTTCAACCTTGCTCAAGCGAGAGCTGAGTCACTCGAAGACCAAGACTACGTCATGAGAAGAAATGCGATCGACTTTGGTATCCCACTCTTCAACGAGCCAAACACCTCTGTGCTCTTTGCTGAGTGCTTGAAGCAGAAGCTTCCTGAAAGACTCGCCAATCTTGCGAAGGACGAGGTTGTTGTGCCACACGAAGTCAAGAGATGGAGCGAGTTCATCGGCGGCAAGCCAGTATAGGTGTGCCCCTCCGCTTTGTCTCCTCCCTCTCCCTCTCCCTCTCATCACATGTGTACAGGTATATAATATAATACAATATAATAGATCAGCAGGAACGTACGAACAGAGAGGCACAGCTGGTCGGGAGTTCCCGACGGAACCCGCCCGCGCCCGCGTCCCGCATCCCGGCGAACCCCGAAGCGGGAAGGCGCCGGGGCGTGCGCGGCAGACGCCGGGCCAATCGCAGGGCGCGACGGGGCGCTGCCTCGACTTCCTCGCCTCGCCTCGCTTGCTGCCCTGCCCTGCTCAGTTTCTGCTCTCTTCTCCGGGGCTGTCTCGGGCTGTCCTGTCAGTCGGCGACACCGATGGATTTTCCACTCTTTCCACTCTTGGCACAATGGTGGCCGTCTTTTCCCTGCTGACAGCACCCGTTCTGCACACTCCCTGGCGTCTCCACCACAGCAATTGACCACCTGTTTTGCTAGTGATCGCTACAGCATCTACTCGGTACTCTTGTCAACCGGTACATACGACACGGCACACGGCACACGGCATACGGTACACGTCATACGTCATCTCCCAGCTCCACCACTTGACCACTGTACATACGACTTTTCCACCACCCGACCCGTTTGTTTTTTCCACCTCCACAAAATTCCTTTCCAGTGAATAAAATGGGTATCTGTGGGTCAAAACTGGACGATGCTTCTCCTCCAAAGAGGTCAGAATTGCCAAAATCCAAGGGCATTACCAACAAAGAGAACAAAAAGTCTAACTACAATACCGGAAAAGACCCTAGCAGCACGTCCGACGCTTTCGCTTCTAACAACGACAACAATAATCAAAACGTCAAGACCAACACCACCAATGACAACAATACCAACATTAACAACAGTGCCAGCAACAACATGCTATCCGTTTCTAAAAGTTCTTTAAGTGAGAAAAACATAAATAACGAGCTATCCAGTTCTCGACAATCCAAGTTGGAAACTGTTGATGAAAATTCTGCGGTAACTAAAGCGAAAACTAAGAAACCTTCAGTGCAGGCCAAAGTTTTACTTTTAGGTTCCGGTGAATCAGGTAAATCGACTATTTTGAGACAGATCAAAATAATTCATCAAAATGGTTTCACTGAAAGTGAAAGGCTTGATTACAAACCTTTTGTTTTCCAAAATGTCGTTGAATCTATTCAATGCGTTATAAAGGCGCTTTACAAATATAATTTACAGTCTCAAATCTCAAGTATCTCTCAAGATGATTTGAATATATTGAAAGACTATGAAATTCCTTACGAAACAGAGAGTGATACAACCAATTTATCATTCGATCCTCAAATAGCTGACCTGATTGAAAAATTATTGTCTGATGAAATTGTTAAATCATTACTAGCAGATACTAAATATGAATTTTACATTCTGGATTCTGCAAAATATTTCTTTGAAAATTTAGATCGTATTAGGCAACCAGATTATCTACCTTCGATAACTGATATTATACGTACTAGAAAGCAAACATCAGGTATTTTCGATACTAAATTTCAAATGGATGATTTGGATGTTCATCTATTCGATGTTGGTGGTCAAAGATCTGAACGTAAGAAATGGATTCACTGTTTCGATAACGTCACAGCAATAATATTTTGTGTTTCATTAAGTGAATATGATCAAACTTTACTTGAATCCCCTGATAGGAATAGACTCGAAGAATCTTTAAGTTTATTTGAATCCGTCGTCAATTCAATGTGGTTTAAAAGAACAGCAGTTATTTTATGCTTGAATAAAATTGATATATTCATCGATAAATTACAAACTTCACCACTGGAAAAATACTTCCCTGATTACGTCGGTGGTGCAAATGTTAATAAAGCTGTCAAATATATCTTATGGAGGTTCAAACAACTTAACAGAGCAAATTTGAATCTCGTACCCTACGTCACACAGGCAACAGATACCGATAATATCAGATTGGCCTTCGCTATAGTAAGAGAAACCATCTTGCACAACAATCTATTGGACTCTGGTCTTATCACACAATAAGTGTTCCTTTGCTCCGCTCCTACCACCCTACCACCCTACCACCCTACCACCCTTGCATCCGTGATCCCCCCGCTTACGATTTCTCTTCCCTCTTTAATTTTAATTTGTTTTGCTTTTGTATTTTGTACCATAATCCACCGTTATTCACTCTCCCGCTCCGTTCCTCTCTCACCCCCACCCCCAATCCACCCTGCCTGGCTCTATTTTTCATTTTTCACTGGTGCTCCCGCTAAGCCTTACGCAGCTCGCCTCGCCTCGCCCGCTTTTTTTTCTTCCCGCGGGATGCGCGCAGCCGCAGCAACGTTTTCCAAGCATTCGGGACCCAAGATGCGCTATAATCAATCCGATTAGCACAGCACAGCTGGTTGGTTTATCCCAAGCATTGCATGCATTGCATTGCATTGCATCAGATTCGGAACTTGTTTACCTCTATCCCATATTAAGAAAACCAAACTAGAACAACCGCACAGCTTTGCCATAATAGCATTCGATTTGAAGCAACAATTGCTCTATATTTTTCTACCCTTTTTTTCTCAATTAGTCAAACTCTAATTCAGCTCATCATCGTTACACTAATAATATGATGGATTTGTCAATTCCGGACTACTTGAAAATATTTATACTTGGTTATGCATTATTGCATTTATCAGTAAATATCTTATTGAAGGGTAAAGTTAAAATTGGGTTTATCTCTTGGATGCAATTGTTCTATATTAGAATTAATTTACCCAATTTAACTATAAAACTTGAATCAATTTCAATTCAAATTCGACCTCTTTATTGTCTCTATCGAAATCAATTGAAAGCTTTACATAATGATGGTTTTGTAATTTTCCATATTCATAAACTTATATGTGATACAGAGAAATTATCAATGAATACAAATGAAATCAAATTAAAATCTTCGAAACCGAGAAATGATAAAAATTTCCCACTTATAATGTTCAATTTATTGAGAAAATTAAGATGGATTTTCCCTATTACCTTTGTATTCCATGATGTAAGAATTCAAAATAAAGATAACTGGATCAATATCGAAGCAATCTCTTTCTCAATAAATTCTCACGCAACTATTGATCCTAAAACTCAAGTGAAAGGTTTTGAAAATGCAGTATCCTTAACTATTTCTGACGTTATATTACCTTCAGGTAAAGCTTTACTGTATTCTAAATGTGCTCTTCATGGTATAACGAAACTTGAAGATTTAACAGAACCTGTTATGTCCAAAATATCAGCTTCTTTGTTAACTTATGGACTTAAAATTGATTTGAGTGAACTTAAACTTCTGATTCATCAATTTTTCCCACAAAATAATAGAAAAAAGTTAAAGGCAAAATCTAAAGAACTTAAAAGTAAAGATGCTAGTGAAGAATTTCATAAGAAACTAGATAAAATAATTAGAAGACTCGGTAATATAAGTACCTATTTTGCTTTCGATGATACTAATATATCAGATAATGGTAATTCTCTGTTTTTCAAGAATATTTCCTTTGCTGTGAATACATTCCAGGATACTAAATCTTTTAAATCAAACTCACTATCTGATTTATACAAATTAACAATCAATTTGAGTAGTATGACAGCAAAACATAGTTCTCTTCCAAATTCAAGTTTACATTTTGAATTTCTCAATCATGTATCCATTTTAAATTTACCATCTTTGATTCATTGTGTTCAGAACTTGAAAAATATTGATTTGATAAATAAATATGCTGAAGATCGAATATTTTTGGCTAGAAATTTTTGTACAATAACTAATACAACTTTATGTTTAAGTTTGAAAGATTTAATCAAATTAGTTGATAAATCTGCTAAAATTCCACCATTATCACGAGAATCATCATCATCATCATTATTACTTTCAAAGAAAAATAAGAAAAAAGATTCAAGAATTATTGAAAATTTATTAAGGCTGACACATAATATTCGTACAAGAGCTCAATTCTTAACAACAAATATTCAGCTCCAACTTGCCGATAAAATGAGCTTAGCATTCGGTGTTGATGATATTTTACTCGACTCTTCAAATACTGATAGTATTGGTATGTTATTCGATAAGGAAGATTTCACTGCTGCAAGATCTTTATTCAGTGCTTGGAGGAACATTCAAATATGTGTTGTTGAAAATGGTATTTCAACAAAAATATTTACTATAGAATTAATTGATACTTCTTGTTCAATTTTTGTAAGTCCTGATAATGTTAGGCTTACCGATATTTCTTGCTTTATAAACACAGTTGATTTACTATTACAAGATATTAAAATGATTAAAAAGCTTTCAGTCGTTGCTGATGATGTTGTAAATAGAGAAAATGATTTTGCTTTCTCAAATGAACCAGATTCATCTATTGAAATAACTTCAGGAAGTGATGGTCACAATAATAAAAGACTTTATATGATTGAGGAAGAGTCTGAAGGCTCAACTGAAACTCTGAATGAACTCAATGATTCAAAATGTGAAAAATCGTCTTTGATACCTTCTATTGTTGAAAATGTTAGATTTGGTATTAATAGAATCAGAATGGTAACTTGTTTTGAGAATCCTGTTAAATATTGGGATGGGGAAGATCAATCTTTTCTTAACAAATATAAACGTGGTTTCTCGGTAATATTGACCGATCTTTCAATTGTTCATGACAATACAGTTCAATTCCCTATTTCTGATGTCAAACTATCTGAATCCACAATTGATCTGATTAGAAATTATGAAGAAGAGAAGAAGAATTTTATACCAATTTTAAAATTAACAAAATTCCACTCGAAATATTCTAACCATAATAGAAGATTTTCAATGGTTTTACCTTTGATAGATGCAATGGTTTCTGTTGAAGTTCTTTGGACTTTCTTCTTTGTGAAGGCAGTTTTGTCATCTTTGAAAGGTCGAAGTTTACATCCAAATATATCGAAACCACATGAGCAACATAAAAATGGTATACACTCAAAACCATCATTTGATATCTTAGTCTCTATTCCACTTTTAATGGCCAGAATTAAGCTACCTTCCAACATTGAACTAGCCTTAGAAGTTGATTCTCTTCAATATACTCAAATGAAACATAGAGATTTGAGATTGAAAGTAGCTAGACTATACGGTCAAAACCCACATGCTAAAGGATTTTGGACTCTTATGGTAATTATCGCCAATGCACATTATCGTTTTATACCAAAGCATTTGATTAAGGAAGATAAAGTTGAAACTCATGTGGTATGTGATGATATCAGAATTGAGATTCCTTATCAATATGTTTTCTACAAATCATTTGATAATTTCAAGGCTTTTTTCAAATCCATCAAAAAGTTAAAGCTTAATTTCAAAGATTTAATGTATATCGATGAGGATAATACAGATTTTCAAGTTGGTGTTATACCTCCTCATATGATTGATTTCCCATTTACCTTCCCAACAATCCGCATCAAGAGTAAACGTATTTATTATTGTAACCATGATGATCCTTTTGAAGAAGAGCTTACTCGTCAATTGATGCTGGGACAAATGGAGCAGAAAATAAGAATAGGTAAGTTGGCTGCATTTGAAAAATATGAATTCGAAATGTTACAAATGCTGAAAGAAAAGTACCAAGATGTTTTACAATTTGATGGTAATATTGCGATACCACCTGAAGGCATTGATGCTAGTTTTTCTCCCAAAATATCAACCATTTCAGGTCATAGTAAAGCTAATGTACCTTCAAAGCTTTCCCAAGAGCTCCCAAATTACCTTCATGAAGTTTGGGATGAATATAGAAGAGAATATCATTTTGCTGTAGAAATTCCAAGAAACAGATTGCTATTAAATTTGAGTAAATCTTGGATTTCAAGAATTACTACATCTAAAAAAATGAGAAGCGATGATAGTTGTTTTAAAGGAAGATTAGCCAATGAACCAAAAGTAAGGAAAGAGTTCTTAAGGAAGTTTCCTGTTGTAGTTGAAGGTGAGTTTCAGCCATTATTTGGTTTCAAAGTTGAGAATGCTATATTAGATCTTAAAGAACCTGACTTTGGCCTACCAAACTATCCTGAATTTATGCATAAAACTGCAAGAGGAATGCCTAAGGATATGAAATATAGTATATTTGCTGCGATGAATTTGACTTTGTCTTGTAGTCATGCTGCAATTCAAATAAAGGATTATCCATTACCATTGATTGGATTTGGTGGAGCCGCCGATGACGGTCCGAAAGCTGTTGTTTTCAAAGGTGATCTTGTTATTTGTGAACAAATGAATACACCAGAGGAAATTCGTTATAATTTCGTCCCCTGTGTTCCACAGTATAACGATCATAGAATGAAAGACAGTCTCTATGCTTTCCATATTTCAAGAACCATGACCAATGTGAAGTTTGTTACAGACATGGATATTTTTATTGATTCTACAAGAACTGCATGTGTTGCATGGTCACCGGCTTTAAAGCCAGGTATAGGTTATGCTTTCAATAGTTTTGATTTATTATCAAAGCCGCCTCTTGATATTTCTGACAAAATTGGATTCTGGGATAAGTTCCCAATGATTATACCTTCAAGATTTAGATTTCATCTTAAAAATGGTATCACATTATTTATTAAGTCTGGTCAATCACCATACAATTTGATCGGTAGAAATGCAGGTCTGGCTTTTAAATGGGATAAAGACGTTCTTGTTTCAATCAATAAAAACGATAAACCTGAAGACTTTTTGATTGTTGAAAGTAAGGTGTTTGAAATTGGTGTTCCTGTTTTTGATCCTCACTATGTAACCTCCTTATTAAGTCATGGAGTTGCCACAGCACTTGATTATGGTATTGCAAAAGTTTTACTAAAGTTGACTAGTGCTCCGATTACTTGGAAACTAGGATTTACTTTTGAAAGAAATAAAAATTATGAAAGAAATGCAAAACCAGGAACAGTCGAGAGAACACAATCTTTCATTCCACATTATAAAGTTTCATTGAGAAATCCTGCCACATTCAAAAATGAGGAAGAGAAAGTTGGTTGGGATTCTTACAGAGGTTACAGAAGTGATTACATGTATATGGCTCTCAGTCTTTACTCAAGAGATGACAGTAAATGTAAAGAAATGCCAAAAGTGCCCTCAGGCGTTGCCTATAACTCAGTTTACCTGACGCCTAATGCATTTTATTATTTCTTTTACTGGTGGAATTCCTTTAAGGCCAAATCTGGATTACCAATCAAAATAGGTAAGCTGTTCAAAAACGAATATTTGAGTGACAAAAAATCTCCAAAATTTGGTAAGACTTTATTTGGAATCAGTTATGCCCTTGATCTTTCCCCCCTATATTTAACACACGTTTATGAACATTCAGCACTGAGTAGAAACGGCGAGAATCTTGCCTTTACAGGTTTGAAATGTTTTGTAAAGTCATTTACAATGGATCTTCATCAATCAAAGCGTGAAGTTATTGCGTTAGATAAGAAAACAAATACTGTATCAAAATTATTGAAATTATCGATGGATCGGTGTATAATTGATTTTATTGAGGCTGATTTGAGGATTTTGAGTGCAGTTTTTAACCAAAATTCTGCTACTGGAATGCTTGCTAAAGAACTTGGTATTGAAAGAACCAACAAGGAATATGATACTGACTCCATTTCTACAAATAGTGGTGATTACATGGATAGAATCTGGTATGATAGAAATGATTTTATAGAGCTAGAAACTATACATGTTACTAAAGAAGAGCCTAAATGGAAAGTGCTTCGTTTTGCATCTTCACCAAGATTTTACTATGTAAGAGAAAACCCCAAACCTAAAGTGGAATTCAAATTTGATGCAGTGGAGTCGCAAACTCATCATTGTCAGTTGAATACAAGAGAATTTCATCAAGCTGCACCATCATTAGTAGAGACAAGAAAAACTGAAATCGAAGATTTGATAGCTTTCTATCAAAATGAATTAGATGAGGCTCTTAATAAGGCTCCAAACAAGTTTACTGAAAAGCAGATTGCGAATCTAAAAGTTGATCTCAGAGATCTCAACGTAAGACTACGTTTGCTTTCTAAATTGTATGAAAAATTCAAAGGTGGAGAGTTTCCTGATCATGATGCTTTTCAATGGGAAGAAGAGGAGCCTTTTGACTCTGAGCTTACGCATGGAATTACTAGAGTCTCAACGTCAATTTCTAATGCAAAATCTCGTATTTCAAACGCTTATAATAAAACATCAAATTATAGAAATAGGTTCAGTGTTTATGAGATTAATATTAATTGGACGAAAGATATTAAACTAGGATTTATGAGATATTTGGAAAAAATAAAAGACCGCAGACTGTTAATGTTCTCAATGAGCCAACAAGCACTTCGAATGGCAGAAGACCTCTATAAATCTCTTGAAGAAGATAACGAATTTTTCTCAGATCTTTCATTTTTGAAAAGTGATCCTATCGTGGAATTCACAAAGTCAAAACAATTGCTAGAAGATTTTGATGAAGTTTTACATGACACTAAAGGAATGAATGATTCAGAAGTTGATGATGCATATTTAATAAAGTTGATTATGCCCCAGATATCAATTTCAAATAACAAAAATACATGTGTTCAGGTCTCCAGTAATCAAATTGTCTTGCGAAACACTATTGTCAATGGTTGGGATCTAAACTCTTTCAACAATGAGCTAACACTTCCTATGGAATCGAGAATTGGTGTAACTTTCACTGATTCATTTGTTTATGTCCTAAATAGAGAAGATGCTTTGACCAATAAGTATCAATTTTTTACTCCTAAGGCTATTTTATGGCCACCCAAAATTCCAATTGAAATGTATTATTATCCTAGAGCTCTTGACGAGTGCGTTGTTGTTCAAGGTCTCTCATTTGTCATGCTGTATACTAAGCCAAATGAGATGCATTTTTCTGAGGAGGGAAACAATAAGGTCAGCAATAGAGAGAGTGTTAGAATTATTGCTCCCGATATTGTTGCCACTGTTAATAGTTCCCAATATGCAACTTTATACGATGTGGGTACTACTATCTTGCAGCATGAAGAAACTGATATCAAGAGGATGAAAAATACTGTCAAGAATTTTCTCAAGTTCTCTGATATTACCGATTTCAGAGAATTATATTACGATTTGCAGCAATTACAAAAGAATTCTAGACAATTATTAGACTGCAGAAGGCTGATGATGAACTTACATTTTCATAGTACTGATATGGATTCTGAGGATCTCAATGCCATCATAATTGAGCTTGAGCGAATATTTTTGAACCTAAATGCAATGGTTGACATTATTCAAACATCGAAAATGAAGAAATACAATAAACAAGAAAAAGTCACTGAATGGAATATGATGGCGCCAGCTATAAAGCTTGTACTATTGAATGATGATACTACACCTTTTGTAGAGATTAGTGCTATTGATTCATATTACATGTTTTCAGAATCTTCAAATGGTTTATCGAGTCACACAGCCTATGTTTATGATTTTGCTGTATTTGATAAACATAAATTAGCAATTTTTGAAACTGTTGCCACTAGACTAAATGATTCCGATGAAGAGATGTGTCGTGTAGACTGGGAGCTTGATCAGTCTGTTGGCGGTATTGAAGTAGTGAAGTACAAAATTATTCACTTTGCACCTTTGAAAATTGAGTTTGATATGAATTTCTCTACTGCACTTCAAAAGTTTTTGTTTCCTGATAGTAAAATATTGGGGCAATTTGATTTTGAAGAATACAGCCAGGAAAATGACGAAGTTTCAGATGATTCAGTATCAATCATGACTGGTTCATCATTTGGATCATTACCAAATAGGTCTTCTGTTTCTGTATTTTCGAATTCTGAAAAAGATTCCTCTAGAATTTCTAGAGTTTTGCATAAATTTATGCCAAAGAAAGCATCAAAGGTTTCTTCAGTTCCATTGTCATCTTCAAACTCTACAAGCAGTATAAACGGCACTACTTCTGTCATGAAAATTGGTGACTTTGAAAATCCTAAAAGCAATGTTAGGATTATGGAGGAACGTTCAAAGAAGTATTTCTTGGTTCAGACATTTAAACTAGATAGAGTTGAAGTTGCGCTAACATTCAAAGGATCAGGTAAATTGAAGCTAGTAAACTTAACTGATTTTAGAGTAATCACTCCAGTTATTGAGGTGAAGAATAAAATAACATCCTATGAAGAATTATTTGCTATAATAAAGCACCAGCTGATAAATTATGTTCTTAAACACACCCACACTTTAATTCGAAGTACATTCAAAACTGCCAAATCTTCCAAGGGAGCATCTGAAAATCCTTATATCAATCCGTTATTAAAAAGAAAATTGCTTCGATTCACGCCAACCAAAACTCTCATTAATGAGGAAAAACTCCATCCTAAAAGCAACCATCACAAAGCACCTTATGGCGACCCCGACCTATTAGGCCCAGACTTTATTCAAAATCATCCACCCCACAGACTTTCAGTACATACATCAAAAGAAAAAAATGCTAGTGTTACTGAAAACTCTATCTATAAAAAGCTTGATGATGTGGAAGAAGAGTAGTTCTATTTAAAATTTATACTACTGTCACTATTTATATACTTTATTTGTAACAATTACTTTGTGAATATTTTTTCTTAGTGTTTACCAACATAAATTGCCGAGAAAATGATGTATGCAGGTGAGGGTGCCGAGGTCGGAAAGGCATTGCGCCTTACGTTACCAGCATTTTTTTTTCCCATTGGAAGACATTAGTATGAATGTTATGTGGCAGCACACAACATCCCAACAATTCTTACAAATAGTGCCAGAGTGTGATTTGTGACACAATGAATCTTCTAAAGCAAGTTGCATCAATTGCTCATACGGCCATTGAGTCAATCAACAACCCTAAACACTTAACTCCGGACCAACTCCTTCAAGAGACATTCAATCTCCCCTTTTCTGAGCATATTATCAATGAAATCGACGTAGATTACATAATCACTAGTCGTGTTTTGATTTACTTAAGGGAAACCAAAGCAAAAAACACGTATTTGCCGATTCCCAAAGAGACCAATCTTAGAGTGATTGGCAAAATGACACTAACAGATAATTTTGTCGTTGTTAAAAGATCAGATGCAGACTTTGAGAAAGTAGTTTTTCATTTGTCAGCAATTGAGAAAGTCCACAAAGTTCCAAATGTCGAAGTTGTTCAAATGCGACTGATGACAAAAAATGGATTGATTTTGGATGTTTTGTGTGATACTGTCAAATCCAAAGCTGAGTATTTTTGGTACTTGTTTGCCAAGCAAGTTGAGTCAAAAAAAGTAAAGAGTACAGATCTTAGTATCTTTCAGGTTAGACTATATTCAGAATACTTAATTTCTAAAAATTGTAGAAACTCAAAACTAGGAGAGAAGCATTTAGATATTTCGTCACATCCACCAGGAGGGTTAGGGTTGAAGTACAAATTTCCAGGGAATCAATCAAGAGAAGAAGAAGTTGCCAAGCTTAAGCGATGGTTTGAATTCTTTCGTCGTTATGGTAGAAATTTGGAAATTGTGAAAAATAAAATATTTACGTCCCTTGTTTTGATAGGAATACCGAATAGGTTGCGGGGTGAGATATGGGAGCTTGCAAGCGGTGCAATGTATTTGCATTTTGACAACTTAAACGAATATGAAAGTATGTTATCAAAGAATGAAAACATAAAATCCCTTGCTATTGATGAAATTGAAAAAGATCTAAATAGATCTTTACCTGAATACCCTGCATTTCAAACCAAGGAAGGAATCAATAAATTGAGACGTGTTTTGACAGCATACTCATGGAAAAATCCAGAGATCGGATACTGCCAGGCGATGAATATTGTCACGGCGGCTCTGTTGATTTTCATGACAGAGGAGCAAGCCTATTGGACTTTGAACATTCTCTGTGATAGGCTGATTCCAGGATATTACTCCAAAACAATGTATGGGGTTCTTCTTGACCAAAAGGTTTTAGAAGCTTTGGTGAGAAAATCGATTCCTGCAATTGGAGACCATTTTGCCAATAACGATATTCAGCTCTCTATTGTCTCTCTTCCTTGGTTTTTATCCTTTTTTCTTAACTCGATGCCTTTAGTTTTTGCGTTCAGAATTATGGATGGTATTTTTTTGAATGGTACTAAAACTTTGTTTCAGGTAGCCTTAGCCATAATAAAGATAAACTCTGAGAGTTTGTTAAAGTGCAATGATGATGGTGAATGTATTGCTATTTTTAAGCAATATTTTTCTTCTTTAGACGAGGTTGATCCAGAAAATAAAAATGTAAAGCGCAATTTTGATATACTATGGGAAGTTGCCATGTCAGAATTCGTTGTCATTGATGAAAAAGTCATAGAAAAAAGTAGGAATATTTATAAGGATGAGGTGTTCAAAGGAATAGATTTGTTTGTTAAAAGAGCGGAAATTCGAAATTTACCCAAGTTAGAACATATAAATAACGATCAGATATCTAATATCTACGATAGATATTACAGAATCTTGCTAACTGAAAGAAATGCACCGAATCGTGGAAATGTTGCAATGGATTTTGATTCATTCAAGTTATTCATGTCTGAAATTGTTCCATGGGTGGACATCCAGCGTAATGCCAAAGACCAAAATACCTTTTTACTTAGATTGTATAAAGCTTGGCTGAATGAAGACGGTGAAATGAGTCTAGAGTCTCTTGCATTGGGGCTTGATAAACTAGTTGAAAGAGATCTGATGAACCTACTATCCAACTTTTTTGCATTATATGATACTGAGAAAACTGGAAGGATTTCCAAGGAAAAAGTTCTTGAGCTTGCTGAAGATTTGATATTTATTACCACTCCTTGGAGAGAGGGTTTAATTTTTGATTCTATTGCAAACAGGGAGCTTGAAGACACCATCGCAGAGAAAATAATACAAAGAAGAAAGGCATTGATTGAACAAGGCGTTCAAATTGATGATGATAGTGAGATATCACTACCAGATGAAGTTAAATTTGATGAAGAAAAATGGAGGACGAAACAAAGTGTTAGGTACTTGTCTGCAAGCTCATCGTTTTTGCAACTTGCATTCAAATATGCTCAACCATATGAGGATCCTGATGCTCCATTGATAGAGCTGAGTGAGGTTAATGGTAGTGAAAAGGATGATAAGAAGGATAGTATTACTCACAATTTGGCATTAGATCCAAATAATCGTGTTTATATCACACCTTCTATGTTTAGAATGGTGATATTGGCCAATGAAACCTATTCATCCTTTTTTGAGAACCAATTTTGGCAATCTTTTGATCTCAATTCTCCTGCTTCTACTGACCAGTCAATATTTGGTGGTATGATAGGTAATATCAGAGGTATGGTTAACAATGTAATGGCTGATGGTGCTCGTGTTGCAAACCAAGTGAGGAAGAAAATGGATGACGCAAGATTACGTGCTGATACGGCAACGAGTGTTGAGTCTGGCTCTAGTTCCATGACAACGATATCAAAGGGATCTAACTTAAACCATGTTCCAACAGCAAAAACGAGGGAAAGTATAGATAGTAGAGGGGGTGAGAGTGTGCTCACTTCTTGGACACTAGAATCTGGTGTTTTAGATGATGCTGATCAGTTTGATTATTCGAATTTGGATAACTTGCTACAAAAACCGGAGGAAGCAGGTTTATTAGAAAGTCACAGCAAAGAATTTGAATCTGATTCTCTTCAGAGTAAAAAGATTGAAGCTAATGAGGATGACAATGATGAGAACAATACTGACGATGATTTTGGGAACTTCATTCCAGCTCATCAAGGACCTGACGGCTTGAACGAGGTTACAAAAAAGACCCGCGATTTACTGTTATGAGAGACTAAACGAATAAGTTTGAGAAACTTAAACAAAGAATAAATGTGTATTTCACTTAACAGATAAAAATATAAATATAGTACATTAAAAGGGTAGATTTTCGAAATCGAGTTTTATTTGTAGAACATTTAATCCATGAACATTTAATTAATGAGCAACTAATTGATGAACATTTTCTTGAAAAAACCTTTCTTTTTTTTACCATCAGTGTTTACAGACGAAGATGTGTAAACGGAAGCACTACTTACATGTCTTTGACTTGATGGACCGTGTTGTTCGGTAAAAAATTTCTGGAATTTTGATTCTTTGTGCTCTTGACGAGGGGTTTCTGATCTATCTTTTTTCTTGAAAAGCTTAAATCCCGAAGTTGACCTTTGTTTTCCAGGAGCTACAGGTTGCTTTGCAGACTCTTGCACTTTCGTGGTCACTGGTTTGTTAGCAACGGGTGGTGCAGATGTTGGTGGTGTTGGTATTGGAATATCAGTATCAGAATCATCATCTGCGAATCTTGATTTAAAACCGCGATGTGCATGCTTGTTAATATTATAGGTTTCATGATCAATATTATCATGATTCCTAAGGGACAATTCAACTAGCTTAGGTTTCTCTTTTGGTTTTCCATAATTTGGATTCGTTTCGGGATTGGTACCAAATACGGGCGCAACAACGTTAGAAGTTTTTTCAAAAGATGACCTCCTTTGAACAGTGCTAGTTCTGTTGTTCAATGCAACTAAATCTTCAGCTTTAACTTGTGGTCTCTTTTTAGACTTTTCATACAGTTCTTTTGCCCGTAACTTCCCTGGACTGTTCTCTAGAATTTTTCTTTTTGTTTCCTCAACTTTAAGATTTGGTGCCTTTTGACTTCCAAAATTAGATCCAAGTTGATTATCGACAAAAGTTGAATTTCTTTTATTTTGAACATTATTTTCAAAGTGTTTATTTTGTGTACCTGATTGAGCGGAGTGTCTATTTGCTGCCCTTGCGGCAGCTGCTAAAGGCGCATTGCCATTATCATTGGCAAAATTTGCTGTACTTGAAGCAGCAGAACCTGATCTTGATCTGGTATACACACTATTTGGATCTTGCAAAGTACCAACACTCAATCTTCTAGTAGATGTAGAAGATAAAGCAGTTTTTGAGTTTAGTTTCGTATTCTGCGCTGTTGCTAGAGACAGATATGCATCAGATGCATTATTTGATGTTGGATTATACTGAGGTTGCAGATTTGTGTTTGTCTTTTTCAAGACAGATTTTCTCTTATTCAAGGAAGTCGTACTAGAAACTTGGTGAACTGATCTATTACCATCAGGCTTGACGTTTGCTGTTGTACCAATTGGTGTTTTCTGACTATTACTCCTGGGTTCTTCACTCATTGGTATTTCAGGATCATGCGAGGATTTTATGTGATTACCTGAAGTAGAGGGAGTGTTGGTAATCGGTTGTTCATTTACACTTGATGTTTCTTTTTGAGTTGACTGAGGAGAAGATTGTAGTACTGTAACAGTTGGTCTCAAATGTTGCGCCATGGATTTTTTGACAGGAGAGGCATTAGCCGAGTTGGATGTAGCAGTTAAAGTTGGTAATACACCTGAGTCAGATCTTTGTGAGAGGTTTAAAGGATCAGCTGAGTTTGAAGTTAGGGTATTGTGCAATTCATGAGGAATTTCATTCTCCTTTTTGTCTGGTGTTAATGGCGCAAGGCTGTCTTCGCTGATGTTGGTGACACTTATAGGGGTAAAGTTGTCAGAGCGTGTTTCGTCAACAATAGGATTTACTGTTGCATCTTTTGGGAATTCTTTCACTTCCGACTCATCGATAACCATTGCTTTTTCCAAGGTTGGACTCACCATTGACTGGTTATTCTCGGCTACTGAATTCTTAAGAATCACGTCTTCAGCAACTGGTTCCTCAGGAACTGGTTCCTGAGAAGTTGGTTTTTCAAAAATTGGCTCGTCAGAAATTGGCTGCTCAACAACTGGCTCTTCAGAAATTGGTTCTTCGACAACTGATTCTTTAGCAATTGGTACTTCAGCACTTGGTTTATCAGCAACTGACTCCTCAACTGTTTCTTCTATTTTTATGGCACCAGGAAACTCATCTATTTGATTTTCTGCTCCAAATTTTTCCAAACCATTTTGGTCTCCCTTTTTCACTTCCATTCCCATACTTTCAAGAATTTCTTTCTCCTTTTCTTTAACCAGTTGATCTAATTTTCTTTGAGCTGCAATATACTCCTCTTCGGAATATTCCTTCTGTGGAGACTTTTCGGAGGTATATGTTCCCCCAATATCATCATCATTTTCATCAATATCATTATCATAATCACCTTCTTGAAGTTCATCTTGATAACTATCGATTGTTTGTTCCTTTTGGCCAAGTGCTGAGTCATAAAAATCGTCATAAGATTCTTCAATGTTTGAATCAAAGTCGAGTTTCTTCAACATTGAGGGTGATTCAGTTTCAGTTTCAGTTTCTTTTTGAGAATTTGAACTTTTAGATAATGCAGTTGTATTCAGACCAGGAGATACAATACCGTTCAGTCCAACCTTATGGTGATTAGACTCTATAACATGCGCAAATTTACGAGTAAGTAAATCTTCGGTAACAACAGAGTCTTTGATTGGTTCTTCCACTGAAAGAAATGCTTTCTTTCTATCATTATTTTCAAGTTCTTCATTCTTTGCAATTGCCTCTTTAACTTCATTTTCATATTCTATTTCATTTTCAAGCTCATCAAGAATGATATTTGAGTTTTTACTCAAATGTGATACTTTATTCTTATCCATATTTTCTTCCTCCTCCTCTTCTTCTTCATGAATTTCATTCAAAATATCGTGTGTAGAATAATCTTGTGCCACAACCACTTCCGCTTCATCTTTGAAATCGTTCTCATCCAAGGTAACAGACATATCAATATGTTTATTATCATGTTCACCATCAAAATTCTCGTACGAATCATTGAAATCGATATCTGATGAAGGGTTATTATAATACTCTTCTACAGTAGTACTTATAACTTTAGTTCCATCTGGCAATATTTTAGTTTCTCTTTTAATATTCTTAGTTATTGATCTGACTGGTTCTTCGCTCTGTTCATTTGAAACCTTGAATTGAGCATTACTTGGCCTCTGTTGAGTAAACGATGAAGTTCTACTATCTCTATTTGAAGATAAATGTGCTAATGAAATTGATCTTTTATAAGAATTGCTACGTGAAATATTTTTCTTTTGAGAAGGAGACATATTATCCGGATGTTCAGGATTTGGTACTTCAATAGCAACCAAACCATTCGCTGATGGGACATACCGTTTGATAGTTTTTGGTATATTCTTATGTGGGAGGTGAACAATTGGTCTGTTATCGTTTTGAGATTCTGTAAAATCTGAAACAGATCTACGTCCCTTTAATGTCGGTGAACTTTTCTGATACAGCAATCTTTGTTTTGGAACTGATGAAAGTGAAAGACGACGAGCGGTCGCAGTATCGACTGAGTTGTTTCTACTTATATTGTTGCTCCTTACAGAGGAAGAAGGTTGTCTAACGGGACTACTTCTTAGTCCTGAAGGTGTAGAATTGGAAGTGACACTACCTGACCTTTGCGCCAAGGTAGCTCTAGGTGGTTGAATCTTTGGATATTGCAGGCCATTAGGGTTGTGATTGTTGTTTTTCAATGCATTACCGATGACGGAAGCAGCAGCTAAGGCATTAGAATTCGGAGCTGGGGCAGAACTGAAAGCTCCTACACCAGTGTAGGAGGTTTCGATATAAGAATTCCTATTTCTCCTCATTTCTGTCGAAGTTGCTGATGTCAATCAATAGTGTATGGTGCGCAATAAGCTAAGTTAAATTAGGATGGACCGAGAACAACGGAGTCATTAGAACCACAGATGATGGAATGCAGCAGCGAATATGCTAGACAGCGTGGGAACAGCACATGCGATTAAATTTTTTGAGCTTGACATGAAGGCCGTGGTTTGTTTCTATTTTGTTTCGCTGAGACCAGCCCCAGGGGCTCAGCGTTGACCCTGTTCCTTTGACTGTTTCTGCCAAGCCGGTAAGGGGTTTTGAAGGCTGTATATACAGGATATAAAAAGATTACAAAGGAATAGTAGTTTCAAGCGGAGGAGGAAAGAGAGACAGTACTGGTATTGTTCTCTCCAGATAACTTCTCCTTAAAGTAGTCGATGCTGTACTTACCGCCTAGACGATCGTAGAAGTGGTACAACTCGAAACAAACTTCAATCATGATCAAGTAGATGATGATAAGTTCTAACTTAACTTCGGTACGTTTCGACATAATGCTGATGAGGGCTTCAGATTCCTCGGAGAGGTAGTCGAGTTTACGATTGAGGATATTAACTCTTTTCGAAATGTCTAATGCATTGGAAATTCTATCGTGGATTTTCTCGAGACGTGATTCACTCCAATATATATCAGGTGTTTCCACCAATTCAGAATACAAATTGAGTTTTCCACGCAAAAGAAGCAATCTACCTGATAATCTAACAGAATCTTTGGAATTCACGACAATCTCCTTACCATAAGCTAATTTATCGATAGTAGATTTAGTAGTTTGGATGTGTGCTTCGACTGCTTCTTCAAGGATAGCTAATCTTGTTGATCTTGAAATACCATAGGAGAAAGCTAACATATCTAACATTCTTTGTTGAGGAGTTTTAGCTTTCAAACATATAATTTCATTTTCTTTAGAAACATAAGATTCACATTTATCTTCATTATTGTTACATTCTAAATCTATAAAATCAAGATCTTCAGATTGATAACTGTAACTTGTAAGTTCAGCAGTTTCAAACATGGGCACAATTGATTTAATTACTTCCATTTCTTTTACATTCCAAGCAACTATTGTACCGAATTTGAAAACAAAAATATCTTGATCTTTTGACCATTTGAATGTAAGACACTCACCCGGTACAATTTGAATTGGAACAAGTTTCTCTTTGAATAATATCTTTGAAATTGTATCAAGATTGTATGATTCCGCTTTTGTGACACTAACCACAGGTTTGACAGGTTTATCCATATAAGATGTAAGATTAGAACGTGTAACAAATGCAGGATGAATGATAGTTTCTGTTTCTGACATGAGATCCTCATTTATTGGTTGTATAGTTTGCTGATACGTCAACACTTTTTTTCTTTGTTGAGCTGCAACTGTATTTGATCCCGTTTGTGAGTAAAATCTTGCAACATTGTTGTATCTAATCCAAGATTTGGGTAGTAGCTTTGGACTGATTGCATACCTGAGGGGTACTTTATTCAACATCCTGTGTTTGGTGTTGTAGTAAAATAAGGTGGAGGAAAAAAATAACTTTAAACCTATCATTGAGGAACCTGATCCGTTTTGTTGAAGGAGGGAAGACCACCACGCAATTTTTAACTTTCTCCGAGAATCAATTTTGACAGCTAGTGTTGTTTCCCCACAAAAAAAAAAGAAGTAATAAGGAACAGTTTTAGTATAATCGGAGAAAGATATATATATTTACCCAAACAGTGAAAGGAAAGTACTATGGGTAAATTGGGGCGAAAAAACCGAAGTTTTGAAGAAAATATTAAAAGCAGTTCTATTCGACAAAGGAGGAAACTCAATCTTTTACGACATTTGAAAAGATTGAAAAATAAAACTATTAATGAAGAAGCTTCGAATATTGGTGAAAAATCTAATAATTCAAGTAATATAGATATATTGGGATCACAGAGGAGTACTCCATCATTATCATGGCGACGAGAAGACAATCATAGCTCGGTTCATAGTGAGGAAATAAATTTCAATGATATGGTGGATCAGTTGAAGAAACTTAATACTAGTGATACTAACAATAAGAATGATTCAACAGAATCAAAGGGGACAATATATTCTAATGAAACTGATAATTTATATGATGTTTATGAACTTGAAGAAGCAGGGTTAAAAGATTATTATAATTTGATTGTGAATTCAGCAGCTTGGCAACAAGAGAATATGAATATGAAACCAGGTGATGATTTTTATTTATTTTGGTTTTTTGCATCATCATTTATTCCACTACTTTGCAGTTGTACAGGACCATTATCGAATATTTTCTCACTTTTAGCAATTATATGTCCATGGAAAGTTCATAAAGTTAATTTCAAAGATGAGAAAGATCCATCTTGGTGTTATACAATCAATGCTGTTTCGATTGTTTTTGCTATAATATCTAATATAGTTTTAATACTTAACAATAGGAAAAAAATTAGATATTCTTATGCACAAGTTATTTCAATTTCAGGATGGGGATTGGCATCATATATATTGACAGGATTAATAATTGGGTATCATGGATGGTTCTATAGAGAAGATTTAGATAAAACTCATACTATCGGTGAAGGTTTCTGGTTTGCATGTATTGCAGTTGTTCTGCATTTCATGAGTCATATATTATTGATGATCAATGAATTAGGATTTTTACTTAAGAAGTATAAACCATTATTTAATATTGATCGAGTCCAAGAGACATTAATCATACAAACAATGTCAATGTGTGTTTGGTTAATGATTGGTGCAGCAGTTTTCACTAGAGTATTGAAGTTAAGGCTCAGCGATTCAATGTTATATTGTATCATATCAGTTACCACTATTGGAATTCAGAATTTAGTTCCAGAGGATAAAACATTAGCTCAAACTTTGACCTCTTTTTGGATTATATTTGGGCTAGTGATGTTTGGATTGATTGTAACTAGTATTGGAAAGATGATGTTCAATTTCTCAAGATCGACATTAGCCTGGCATCGTATAGAAGTTTTGAGGAAAACTGTCTTTAATGCGCATAAAGGTGATACAAATTCTGAGTTAACGAATCAAGATTCTTTCCAGCTTATGAAGAAAGTCAATAAATGGGCATTCCAAATTCAAGGTGTATTTGAATTGATGTTTGCGTTAACGATATTTATGATTACTTTAATGTGTGGAGCAATGACTTTTGCATTAGTTGAAGATTGGACATACAAATTTTCAGTCTATTTCTGTTTCTTCAACTTGATGACTTTAGGATTGGGCACGGAAACACCTGAGTCACCTGGCGGGAAAGCATTCTTTTGTTTCTGGGCACTTGCAGCGATACCTGTAATGACGATACTCGTTTCCACTACGAGTGATTTTCTATTTTCGAGATTAACACGTATTGAGCAGATTACGTTCTTTGAAATATGGATTGAATTTTGTTTGAGTAAGAAATATTTACGTCGGTTTGGTAAGTTTATGAAAAGGAGAGAGAATGCGTACGTGGATGTGCCGAATATTGAGATAATGCGAACAAAGTCTCTCCTTACGGTGGACAAGAAAGAAGAAGGAACTGAGAGTAGGTGCTTTGATGATGATGGTGGTGATTATGTTGATGACTTGGGTGGTGTTGAGAAAGTACCGATACCGTGTCACCCTGCAGATATGTTGTACAAGTTGATTATCGATTGTGAGACACACCATTCGTACAAGTTTGTGACACATCCACAGTACGTTGAATCTGCAATCAATACGATCCATTTAGCAAATTACTTCCGGGAAGGTATGAAGATTTCGTTCCCGAATGACGAGTTGTATGAGCAGAGGTTGCAGCTCGGCCAGAGCTTGAAGAAACTGGACCCGAGCTTCGACATAGATCTGTACATCGAGACGTACAACATCTACCCGACAGACAGCGACGCCGTGGGCGTGATCCAGGACGGGAACACGATCCGGACCAAGTTCCGGCGGAAGAAGGACTACGTGCTGACGCAGCTCAGCAAGATGCAGGTAGTGCACCTGGAGCTGCGCAAGGCTGTCCTGGACATGTGTCTCTGCCCGGAGAAGAAGTACTCGTACGAGGAGTGGCAGACGCTGTTCAACGTGACCGGCCGGGGCAGGGTCCTGGCGGAGAACCTGTTCTGGCTCGGCGCGTCGTCGCCGCTCGCGGCGCCGCTGCAGCAGCCGCGCTTCTTCGCGCTCCACTACCTGCGCCACCTGCAGCACCTGCTTGCGCGGCTCAGCGCCGCCTGGGACAGCGCAGCGCCGCAGAGCTGAGCCGACAGTTGATTAGCACAGGGCAGCTGAGCCACCCACCTTCCGTCTTCGCTATCTTCCCTATCTTCCCGATCGGGCAACGCGGGTGCCGGCAGCCGCGGTCCGCTTTACGCGCACTGCGATTGGACCATATACAAGGGGTCTGCAAGTCTAGTGACTCAGCGGGTATCAGCTTGGGTTTATGTGGATGTTTGATCAATAGGTACTCCTGTGTGTACTCACTCACACAGTCATTGACAAGGCTCTTCAACATGATCAGGGAATTGGTTGCGAACCTTGAGACGAGATCAACTGCATTATCGGTCCTTGTGGTTGTAGCAACAACTGCATTGTACTACTTTATCATCTACCCTCTGTACGTGCACCCGTTAGCACGAATTCCAGGTCCGAAAATATGCGCTCTGACAAAGTACTATATACTTTACAAGTCTTGGAACCAAGAGAGGAACAGATACGTTGATTCATTACATCGTAAGTATGGATCTATTGTGCGTATTGGTCCAAACGAGGTAAACATTAACGATATCACTTATCAGAAGGATATTTATATTGGGAATTTTGACAAATCTAATTTTTATGCACAATTTGTCAATTATGATCAACCAAATACTTTCTCTACAACTACAAGGAAGGAACATATAGAATCACGTAAAACGAGTCATAAATTTTATTCCAAGAGTAGTATATGTTCATTTGGTGTTATGAATAGGATCGAGAAAGTTATTAAAGATACATTGAAAGTTTTCTCTAATGTTGAGAATGAGTCGACTAATGTTTTCGTTATTTTCTGTAATATGGCAATGGATGCTGTTACATCATTTTCATTTGGTTCAAATAATTACGAATCATTGTTAGCTGATCCTTTCGGTAAAGGTCAAGAAATTGTGGAACTTTTCGGGATTCAATCATCGGTTGGTTTCTGGGTAACTGAAATGCCTGAATGGTTGAATTGGGTTGTTAGTAAACGTGTAATTGAAGCAACTGAACAATGTTTTAAATTTATTGATCGTCAATTCGATTATGCGATGAAGAGACTTACTGAGACTGAAAGTAAAGGTGAAGAAACATTGTTGACAGTGTACTTTGAATCTGGATCAGGATCTGAACCTATACAGAAAATTAGGAAACCAAATTTCAATAAAGTTAGAACGAAATCTGAATTTTTCGACCATATTGCTGCAGGTCATGTTACAACATCGACAACATTATCATATCTATTCTATGAATTAGCTAAGAATCCTGAAATTCAGGAGAAATTACAAAATGAATTGAAATCAATAACTGGAATTAAGGATAAAGATGATTTAAGTTTAATTGATTTTGCGACAATTGATAATGAAATCAATTTCCCATATTTTCATGCAGTTTTATTAGAGAATTTTAGAATTCATGCAGCAATACCAGGTCAAGAACCAAGAATTGTACCAAAGAAAGGTTTAATTTTTCGTGGTAATGAGGGAACTCCGATCGTTAAAATACCTAGTGGTACAACAGTTGTAATGCAACCATGGAGTTTACATCGTAAGCCTGAGATTTTCCCTAATCCTGATAAATTTGAACCAGAAAGGTGGATTAATGTTGATGCTGAAGAACAATTGAAATTGATGAAATCTCATTTAATGCAATTTGGTGCTGGTTCAAGGATGTGTATTGGTATGAATTTAGCTATTGCAGAGATTAAATTGATTGTTTCAAATTTGATGATTCGTTATAATGTTGAATTAGTTGATGATTTCGATTATGATTATGATGGAGCAATGCTCGATATTTACACTACTGTTCCAAGGTACGAGAAAATGATGTTGAAGTTTAAAAAGAGGGTGTGAGGCACGTGACTAGCGAAATTTATATTATTTTGTAGCATTAATTTGAGTCGTGTAACGCAACTTTTTCAAGTATTTGAAAATTTTCAGTCTAATCAAGGGTTCAGAGAGAAGGTTTGTATTCCTTTACTTTAACAACGATGTCTATTCCGAATATTGCAGGGGAAGCAGTTCTCAAAGCTTCAGATCCCGTACCTGAAGGATCATTGTTGGTTCACGGGATTGATTATTCTAAGCCTGAATCACGTAATTCTAGGGCAACTGATTTAATCAAAGGTATGAAAACTATGGGATGTCAAGCGAGTTCATTAACTGAAGCATGTGAAATAATTGAAGAGATGAGATCATGGAGGGGTAAACATATTGATGAGTTGGAAGAACATGAAAGGAAAGGTAAGTTTGATGATAAAGGGTATCAAAGGGCGACAATTTTCATGGGATATACATCGAATTTAATTAGTTCAGGTTTGAGAGATACATTAAGATTTTTATGTGAGAATAAAATGGTTGATGCGATTGTTTCGACAGCTGGTGGTGTTGAAGAAGATATAATTAAATGTTTAGCACCAACTTATATGTCTAAATTTAGTGCAGTTGGTAAAGAATTAAGGGATAAAGGTATGAATCGTATAGGTAATATGGTTGTACCAAATGATAATTATTGTAAATTTGAAGAATGGATGGTTCCATTATTAGATAAGATGCTTGAAGAACAAGATGAATTTATTGAGAAAGAAGGTAAAGAATCTTTCAATTTAGGATCACCATTTTGGACTCCAAGTAAATTTATCAATAGATTAGGTAAAGAAATTAATGATAAGAGTTCAGTTTTATATTGGTGTTATCAGAATGATATACCAGTTTTCTGTCCTGCATTAACAGATGGATCGATTGGGGATATGTTATTTTTCCATACTTTTAAAGCATCACCAAAGCAAATCAGGTTAGATATTGTTGAAGATATACGTAAGATTAATTCAATGTCAATGAATGCATTTAAGGCTGGTATGATAATTCTAGGTGGAGGATTAATCAAACATCATATTGCGAATGCCTGTTTGATGAGGAATGGAGCAGATTATGCAGTTTATATCAATACAGGTCAAGAATTTGATGCATCAGATGCAGGTGCTAGACCAGATGAAGCAGTTTCGTGGGGTAAAATTAAAGCTGAAGCTAGAAGTGTTAAAGTCTATTCGGATGTTACGTTGGTTTTCCCACTGATTGTTGCTGCTACTTTTGCTAAAGAATGAGAAATTTAACTGTAAATGATATTATGTTATGTATAAAGAATAAATAGAGAGAACAAGAAAAAACCTATAATTATGATCTTGAAGCTACTTTGGCGTCCCAGGATTCGTATTTTGGTTTAGCAGTGTTGTAAGGGACATAAGCAGATTTTGTGAAGGTGTGGTTTATTGGATGATGATTTTCTGGAGCTATATGCCTGACTGCGATCTCGTCCTTCGATAGTTTTGTTGGCGGGGTATCGGTACCATACGCCAACCAGTAGTGCCAGCCAGGTTCGGAATGTGAAGCGTCGTAACGCCAGAAATCCTTGTACTCGACCCATCTCGTTCTCATGTGAATTTCGGTCTCGTCAGTTGTCTCGTAGTACTTGTTACCGAAATCGTCTTCACCAACGAGGGTACCAGACTTTGTGTCGTTCATGTATGCGATCTGGCGGCCAGAACGGAGAAGGCCGTTCCTCCAGATGTTCCTGAGTGTTCTGTAGAATGAGACAGACATGCAGCGGTGGTGGTTGTGTGTTGCAGGTGTGCTGGAGCAATGTATGCCTCACTCTACTACACTGTTCTGAGCATCTTCTTGTGCTACAACAGAGCTAGCGCACTAGCAGTAATGCGAATTCCCGTCCCGCGCATTCGCAGAGCGAGGGGCAGGCCGCGGTGCACGGGCGGGGAGAGAGATTCGCTCTGCCGGTGCACGGGCGCGGCGGGCGGGCGACGCCAGCGACGCACTGCACACACAAGAGACACACAGGAGACAGAGAAACAGAGAGAAACAACCAACACCGCTGGGATCAACAGCCGGCCAGCTGGGATCGACGGCTGTTTTAGCCACTGCCACTGCTTGGCCAGCAACAACAGGCCCTGCTTCCCTGCTGCCGCCGCCCGCTGCCCTGCCGGTGCCGGAGCCGGTGCCGGAGCCCCGCGGTGACTCTTTCTTTGTGTCTTCGTTCCCTGTCTCCGTTTTGCGTTTTCCATTTTTCACTCTCCATTTTCCGTTTTCCGGTGCCGCGTATAAAGACCAGCGTGTCCGCTTACTGGCTCACACTGGCAACCTTTCTTCTTCTCCCCCTCTCTCTTCTTCCTTATTTCCAAACCAATCAACACTCCACTCCACTCTTTACATCAACTATGTACAGATCCACCGCTGCTAGAATCGCTAGATCATCTGCTTCCGCTGCAAAGCAATCCGCTAGATCTCTTTCCACCGTCGCAAAGAGACCAGCTCTCAACGCTGCAATCAGAGCTTCCTCTGCAACTTCTGCTGCTACCACCACCACTTCCATCAGAGGTTTAAAGAAGATCAATTTTGCAGGTGTCGAAGAACTCGTCCACGAAAGAGCTGACTGGCCAAGAGAAAAATTACTCGAATATTTCAAGAACGATACTATGGCTCTCATTGGTTATGGTTCTCAAGGTTATGGTCAAGGTTTGAATTTAAGAGATAACGGTCTCAACGTTATTATCGGTGTTAGAGAAGGTGGTGCTTCTTGGAAGGCAGCAATCGAAGATGGTTGGGTCCCTGGTGAAAACTTATTCCCAATCAATGAAGCAATCTCTAAAGGTACAATCATTATGAACTTATTATCTGATGCTGCTCAATCTTCAACATGGGCTGAAATCAAGCCTCAAATTACTGAAGGTAAGACCCTTTATTTCTCTCATGGTTTCTCTCCTGTTTTCAAGGAATTAACTAAAGTCGATCCTCCAACTAATGTCGATGTTATCCTTGCTGCTCCAAAAGGTTCTGGTAGAACCGTTAGATCTTTATTCAAAGAAGGTAGAGGTATCAATTCTTCTTACGCTGTTTGGAATGATGTTACAGGTAAAGCTGAAGAAAAGGCAATTGCTTTAGCTGTTGCAATTGGTTCTGGTTACATTTATCAAACTACTTTTGAAAAGGAAGTTTATTCCGATTTATACGGTGAAAGAGGTTGTTTAATGGGTGGTATCCATGGTATGTTCCTTGCTCAATATGAAGTTTTAAGAGAAAATGGTCATTCTCCAAGTGAAGCTTTCAATGAAACTGTTGAAGAAGCAACTCAATCTTTATATCCTTTAATCGGTAAATATGGTATGGATTACATGTATGATGCATGTTCAACTACTGCTAGAAGAGGTGCTCTTGATTGGTACCCAATTTTCAAAGATAATTTAAAACCTGTTTTCCAGAAACTTTACGCTTCTGTTAGAGATGGTTCCGAAACTCAAAGGTCTTTAGATTTCAATTCTCAACCAAACTATAGAGAAGAATTAGAGAAAGAATTAGAAACTATCAGAAACATGGAAATCTGGAGAGTTGGTAAGGAAGTTAGAAAATTAAGACCAGAAAATAACTAATCTAGCATCCCTTCATCCATTCTTTCATCCACTAATCTAATCCAATTTAATTTAGTCATTGAATGACTTATTATAATGTACTTTACTATACCATATGATTTATTCATTTTATTTCTCATCTCATAATTCTATTTATTCTTTCCATATTTATAGCTTTCCCCGTGTTTAATTGAATAAACAGTGCGATTATTATACAAAATTAATATCCTTTTTACGTAACTGTGGCGCAAATTTTTCGATTTTCTTCGGTGTTTGACTTTCCCTCACTCTGGCTTTTTTAATAAACTAATAAACTGCAACCAGCAGTTAACCCATTCCTATAAGCTTTTCGTTCAAAACTAATCTTCAACAATACAAACTACATAAAACTAGACACACCCCAATGTCACTACCACAACCGCAACATACACTACGTTTAGGATCGATTGCTCCAAATTTTACAGCTGATACTTCCTTAGGTGAGATAACATTTTACGATTATATTGGTAATGATAGTTGGTGTATATTATTCTCACATCCTGACGATTTTACACCTGTTTGTACAACAGAATTAGGTGCTTTCGCCAAATTAGCACCAGAATTCGAGAAAAGAAACTGTAAAATGATTGGTTTAAGTGTTAACGATTCAGATTCTCATCGTGCTTGGATTAAAGATATCGATGAAATTACAGGTTCAAATTTAAAATTCCCAATTATCGCAGATCCTGAACGTAAAATTTCTCTAATGTATGATATGATCGATTATCAAGATGCTTCTAATATCGATGATAAAGGTGTTCAATTGACAATTAGATCTGTTTTCATTATTGACCCTCAAAAAATAATTAGATTGATAATGACTTACCCTGCAAGTTGTGGCCGTAATACGGCTGAAGTTTTACGTGTTTTAGATTCCTTACAAACTTCAGAGAAAATGGGCAGGAAAATAACAACACCAATCAATTGGGTCCCCGGTGATGACGTTATCATTGCTCCAACAGTCTCCGACGACGACGCTAGAACTCTCTTCCCTAAATTCAGAGCAATCAAACCGTACCTCCGCCTAACCCCACTACCGAAGAACGACCAGCAGTAGCAGCATGTGTATGTACTCTATATGAACCAAAAATCCTAAGTAATATCCCTAACCGAATGAACGAACCGGAGCCAACCTGTTTTGGCTATAAATAGCTGTCTGGAGGCTCCTCTCTCCCCCTCCTCTCCCTTCTTTGTCCTCCCCCCTGCCCCCCTGAGCGCCCCTGTCGCCCGGCGCGCACGAGGCGTGTTTCAGTGCACCGACCCCACCACCCCCTTCCACACGCTCCATCCATCCATCCATCTTCCTCTTCCCCAGCTTCCACGCTTTTCCACGCTTCTACAGCTTCTCCATCTTCATCTCCAGCATCTGCCTTTCTCGTATTGCATTATCCATCCGTCTCCTTCTTTCTTGCTCGCTCAGAAAACACAAATCAGCTTCGCCTCATCAAATTCAACAAACAGCGTACCTAGATCAATCCAAATCAAAACAAGACAACAACAATAAAAAAAAACGAGCGTTGCGCAGAAAATCAGGAAAGAAAAAATAAAACGTATACGAAAACGAAAATCACTGACAACAACACTCTAAACTATCACTATAGACTTGCATATATACTTTGCACATTCACTTAAATACCCTAATCAGTATATTGGCACACAAAAATCACTCAACATATGTTTGATTCTATACGAAGTTCCACCTACAGTGGTGACAACAAAGATACCAATGTAACAACTTTGCCACTACATCATGAACCAGTTGTGCCCAGCCATTCAAATTTAAATTTCAAATCATTTTCAAACAACTCGGAAAAATCATGCCTCCCCACCAACAGAAAAAGTCGAATATTAATAACTTTTTTACAGCTAATTATATCATTCACTTTTATAACTAGCATTTTGTTGATGATTTCTCCAGGTACAGTTGATACATCAAATGAATCAAGTATTGAAAATTCAAAACTACCAACGAATAATGATGTCACTCTAGTTCATTTAACTGGGGAATCAACGGATCAAGAAGATCATCCAATGATTTCCAGAGCTAATAATATTATTAAAAATATTATGGAAAGTTCAAACAATGTGATCATACCACGTTTCAAAGTTTATAGAAGAGATGATGCTGACGGTGATGGTATTGATGATGATGACGATGATAGGAACGACAATGTTAGTCTTAATTCAACTTCTTCAGCAGCTGGAAATACTGCTAATAATGGTGGTAATGGTGGTAATAATTTAGGTGGAGCTAACGGTAACAACAACAACAATAACAACAACAATCCGCAAGCACTTTTACCTTCCACCCAACAAATACCACCTACAACCACAATACCAACATTGGTAGAGGACCAATCTTCCTCTTCTTCTTCAACTTCAGTATTAACTCCTTTACCTTCTTTACCACCAACAACTTCATCATCCTCGTCATTATCATCCTCTATAACAACTTTACCTCCCTTTATTCAACCATCAACTTTCTCATCATCTTCTTCTTCATCGTCCTCTTCTTCATCATCATCTTCTTCTTCTTCGTCATCTTTGTCATCTTCATCATCATCGTTATCTGTTCCTATCTCATCATCATCCTCCTCTCTAATTATTACCCCTCTGCCCTCATCAACAATATCATCATCATCCACTTCAATAATCACTTCATCTTCTTCATTAACAACTTCATCATCATCAATCTCTCCATCATCTTCAATTACCCCAGAAATCCCAACTTCAACTACTTCATTTTCAACTGAAACTCCAACACCATCTCCATCAACGACATCCCAATATTCTTCAAATCATGGCTCATATATCGTTATTGGTTCAACCACTGTTATTAATAGTACAAATACTATTACAAAATTTCATACTATAACTGCATCAAGTGATGCAACTAAGAAAAATTCTGGTATTTCAGAAAAGAATAAAAATATTGCAATTGGTGTTGGTATAGGTGTTGGTATACCAGTTGTTGCAACTATAATTATTTTAATACTTTTATTTTATAAAAGAAAGCAACAAAATTCTGTTAGAAATTATCTTGATTCAAATGGTCGTGATGCAGGTATAGCAGTTGATGAAGGTAATATTTTTAAACGTGCATTTAGGCATGCATTTATTGGTTTACCAACTTTGAAAAATAATCCTGTTAATGATGATTTTGATGATGATATGTTAGATGATGATGATGTACCTAAAACTGAATTTAAAAATAATGATGATGCAGAATTATTTAATAATGCAACAAATTCTGAGAAATCTTCAGGTTTTGTAGTTAATCGTCCAAAACCTTTACGTTTGAATAATAATTTAACGACGACTTCTGAACCTGAAACATTTGATACAAATTCTTATTCAAAACCTTCAACTTCTGTTTCACCAAGGGTAATGAATCCTGACCCTGTTTCCGAAAGTGAAGATGAAGTTGATGAAGATGAAGAAAGAGGTGGTGGTGCTGGTGGAAGAGAAGAAGTTCAAAGAGGAGAGCATATATCAAATGATTCAAGTTCCTCAGATTTAGCAAATTATGTGCCTGTTGAAGATAGTTCAACGACACCACAATTACCCCCTCTTATACCTCGACTTGACAGTGAAAGTTTGTAAACCATACTCTTAACAACATCATACTAGCATCTTTTGTGTTTTTTTTTTCATTCCCCCAATTCTCCTTCAATCTCGTTTTACAAACTTATAGAGTTGATCTTAATTTATACATTATATAGATATCGTGTTTATATTACTAATCATTTTCAAATCATGATTTATTAGATTTAAAAAGATGTACGCTTAAGTATGAGAGGGAGCACATTGTAAGACAGCGTACTCACATTGATGGGAGCAATTCATTTTTCGCTTATTGCGCCAATGCAAGATGAGGTACAATTTAATGAACACTATTTTTAAAAAAATGATTTACACAAAAGAAAAAAGAAGAAAATAAACAAGGTATACACTTTTTTTTCTTTGATAGTATTAGCAAACGAATGAAATTTACAAAATCTTAATTATGTATAATTAAATTCAGATAATTAAAATCAACATACTCAGGATCATACTGAATACTGAATTTGAAATTGAATTACTATTTGCTGCACCATCAAAGATGAATGTTGATGATGTTGACGCTGGTGGTGTAGTTGTCGTTGATGTTGTTGAAGTTGGCACAGGTGGTGTAGTTGTTGAAGTTGAAATTGAAGGAGTGGAAGTTGTTGAGAAAACTTGTGATTTAAGAGTAGATGAATGAGATGGAACAACTGGTTTAGATGTTGGCACAACTGGTTCAGAAGTTGGAACAACTGGTTCAGAAGTTGGCACAACTGGTTCAGAAGTTGGTACAACTGGTTCAGATGTTGGAACAACCGGTTCAGATGTTGGAACAACTGGTTCAGATGTTGGAACAGTTGGTACAACTGGCTCAGAGGTTGGAACAACTGGCTCAGAGGTTTGAACAACCGGTTTGGAGGTAGGAACAGTTGGCACAACTGGCTCTGATGTTGGACAGACAACAGATGGAACAACAAAGTTTGTAAGCTCAACAGTAGTAGTAATTAGACCAGTAGAAATTGTAACTTCTAAAGTGGATGGTCCAAAAGAACCTGTAACACCAGATGGCATTGCACAAGAAGTTGTTGTGAACCAAACTAATGTATCACTGATCAATGTAGCTGATGCACCTTTACGACATGTTGCAAATTGTGAGGAAGAGAGACAGTTGGTGATTAACGTTGAAACTGTTTTTGTTGTTGTATCACAAGAAGATGATCTCATTGAAGAAAGTGTTGATGGTTTGATAGATGAAGAGGTTGAAACAATTGTAACAGGTGGAATCGAAGAAGATAGAGTTGAAGATGCTATAGAAGATGATGATGGAGTGAACACCAATGATGACGACGATGATGATGATGATGGCAATGGACATTCAAATGATGGTACAATACCATTAGAGACAGTTATAGCAGTGGTAGTGGTAGCATCGGTATAAGTGGTAACAGATTCAGAGTTCACAAAAGTACCAGTTAAACCAGTTGGTACTTCACAGGAAGTGGTTATAACATTGATAGTGGATTCGCCAATATAAACTAATGTTGCACCAGTAGTACAAATAGCAGTTTGTGTACCTGAAGTACAGTCAGTGACAATAGTTGAGATGGTAGTTGGAACTTCAGGAGTAGGCTTGGAAGATGGAGTAGATGATAAAGTAGATGATGGAGTAGATGATGGAGTAGATGGCGTAGATGATGGAGTGGAAGATGGAGTAGAAGATGGAGTAGATGATGGAGTAGATGATAGGGTAGATGATGGAGTGGATGATGGAGTGGAAGACGAAGAAGAAGAAGAAGAAGAAGAGGATGAAGAAGACGATGATGAAGAGGATGAAGAAGACAATGATGAAGAGGATGATGAAGACGATGATGAGGAGGAGGAGGAAGAAGACGATGATGAAGGACAAGTAAAGCTTGGAACATTAGTATTAGTGAAAAAGATGGTAGTCGTAGTTAAAGTTCCTGAATAAACAGTTGATGAAACAGTTGTATCAAAAGAACCTGTTAATCCATCTGGGGAGCCACATGAAGTGACTGTAATTGGAACAGGGTAATCTTCAACACGAACAATATTTCTTGAAGCGATACATGTAGCTTCAATGATTCCATTACCACAATCAGTTATAGAAGTTGTAGAAGTAATTGGGGTTGGTGCAGGACAAGTGAAATCAGGGATATCACAGTTAGTAATTGTGAAAGTTGAGGAAACACCATTTAATCCAAGGAGAGCAGTTGTTTCATGACAAATGAAAGAACCTGTTGCATCCGGTGGATTAATACAAGAAGTTGTTGAAATTGAAGCAGTATAATCGTTTGGTTGAGGAAATTCAGTTATACCAACTGTACAGTGTGCTTTACTTGTTTCATCAGGACATATTGGAGTTTCCCATGATGTAGAAGTACAATGTGGATTTTCTTCACAATGAGTAAATGTTGAAGTTAAAGTAGCAGATGGTACTGTTGAAGTTTTAGTTGAAGACGTAAGGCCAGCTTCAGCACATGGTGCAAGTTGAAGTTCAGAATAACTTGTTGTACCAGTTGATGTATGAACTACTTGGTTTTGATCTGTTGAATAAACATAATATGTAGTTGTTTTAAACACAGTTGTGACTGGATCACAATCTTCACCAGCTCTTTTGGTTAAAAGTTGTGCATTTGGAATTGTTAATGCTGATGTAAGTTGAGATAAAGTTGAAATTAAAAAGAGACTAGTTAATTTCATTTTGTATAAAGTAGTTTTTGATGTATAAAAGATAACTAGTCTTTACAACATAATCATACGCATCATAATTTGCTAGGATTCAAATATTCTTATATAAATATTCTCTTAAAATTACCATAAAGGCTTTAAGACATCTGAAACACAGGTAATACAAGAGTTCATTTTGTATCAATGGAAACTGTCACACATCTTGCTATACGAAGTGGCCAAAAAGAGACAGTGGTTTATTGAAAAAAATCTGAAAGCAAGAAAATTACAGATTTTTTTCAAAAAGAAACAAAGACGAAAACCTATTATTAAAACAATCTATTGTCTCATTTAACATTATGACTACAAAAGAAGATTGTACCGTAAATGAAAAGAACAATCATAAAACCTTAAAAAAAAAAAAAAAAAAAAAAAATGATGTTCGCAGAAATCGAGAATTACCCTTTTGGGACATTTCAATGGGGTATCTAGAAGCTGTTTGCTATAAAATCATTCCTAATCTTCGGGATTAACTATATGGAATTGGTTGACAAAACCGTACTGTGTTTTATTCTGTCAGTACGGTGATCACGTTAATCAAGAGAAAATCCGAAAAGGAAATAAAATATTGGAAAAAAAAAGAAAAGAAAAGATGCTCATAATTTGGAAAATATAGTGATTCGAATTTTACGATATTTCAAAAGTTATATTGAGTTTCACTGTCGATTAAGGAAAATTTTCAATTCATATTTGAAATCGTGTACATTACTGTCATTGGGGAACCAATTACCAACTTTCCTAATCCACCTTTCTTCTTCATTTTTCCAATTTGTATACATTTTTGGTGTAACTTTAAAATAATTATTTTGATTTGATAAATTTTTGGATAAGGATAGAGTTGATTCTGAAGGTACCAATCTACCAGAAACTCCACGATTCTCTAACCTTTTGATTTGTTGCTTTTTAAAAGCTGAATCAAATTTTATATCATCATCATCCTCATCATCAAATGGATCATCTTCATAATTCCCATTGATATTAACCCATTTTAATTTCTTATTATCATAAATCATATCTCCAACTTTCTGAGGTATCTCTGAATGGTAATTATTGATTAATTTTGGTAAAGATTTATTATTTAATGATTCAAATTTAATTAATTCTTCTTCATTACCTTCCCATTTAAGTAAATTTGGATTATAAATTAATTTACCATATAAATGACCATTCATAATTTTTTTAACTTTTGGTTTACCTAATGATCTAATTAATTTTAATTTACCTTCTTTAGTTAATTGAGAATTTTTAGAATCTTTTAAATAATTATTTCGAATATGATTAGTTGATTTTTTCTTGGATTGTCTTTGAGAGATTGGTTCAATAAATTGATTTAAATCAATTTTATTAATACGATTATTTTTAGGAACTTTAATTGAATCATTATCGAATTCATCTATATTATCAAGTTCATGACCTGTGAAAACTGGGTATTTTGTATTTCGTGTATTATAAATATCATTAATTGATTGATACCTTTTGATTTTATGAGGTGATCCATATATGCTAGTTTTATTATTACTACTACTAATTGATGGCATAGATTTTTTAGCTTTCAATTTAACTGGAGAAATATTAAATCTTTGAAGTTTTGAGAAATCTATATTCTCAATATCATCAAAATCAGGATCTTTTGAATAATTATCTAAATTTAAACCATCATTATAATTATTATAATTTAATTTTAAATTTCTATTTTCAATCATATTCATTGCATGTTTAGCTAAAATTTCATTCTTTGCCTGAATTTGTTTCCTTTTAAATAATTTCATTAAATCCAAATCTTCATCAACATATTCATATTCAATATCATAATCACTTTTATCGGTATCATTTTCAGAATACATTGACTGAATAGATGAAATAGTTTTACTAGATGTTGAAGAATTTGAGATGTTTCTTGAATTAGATTTTCTTGATTGAATATTATTATTATCTATAGTAGCTTTTCTCCTCTGTAAATCCAACTCAAAATCTAAATCATCATCACCATCAAACTCCCAATCTCTATCATCACTATCTGAATCAACATATTGTTGTAAAAGTGCTCTTTTATTTGATTCAACTCTTCGATTAAGTTTCTTTATATTTTCCTTTGTTAAAGTCTCTGATAATTCATCAGTATCCCTTTCATGAACAGTTGAAAGATCAGGTTTGATCCTTAATCGACTAAAATCTTTGTCCATGTTGGTTGAGTATAATTGCTTGTTTAGTTGAATGTAAACAAATAAACAAATCACGTAATGATTGAATTTCAAATGAATATGTGGAGGCTCAGCCGATTTTGAATTTACTACTAATTTTTGTTGGTCCGTCCCGTACAATTTTAAAGCTATAAAAACTATAGAATTGGGTTAATTTGGTTATTCTTGTTTAGGTATATAATGAATGTATTACTGATTAAACCAATCTCTAAATTCATGAACATTGTGAACTTCTTTAACAAATTTATTCCTTTTATTATTAAACAATAAATTTGAAGGTTTAACCATTCTATAAGCCTGTAAAAATTTCTCATAATAGGTATTTTCTTCACTAATTTCACTACCATCAGTTAACCAATTTTTACTTTTCAAAATTGGATTCATTTTAATTGGTTTTAGATTTTTCTGAAAAATGAAAACATGTAATAAATAATGAATCCATAATAGGTTAAATATTGGATAAGATTTTGACCATTCAATTGAATTTAAATTACTATTTGTTTCATTGATACTAATAGTTGAGGAGGATTTCGATATTTGAGAATTATTTTTATTGCTATTTTCATTATTAACAACCCTCCTCATTAAACGATAAATTGTATTTCTATAATCACCATTTGTTTTTTTCCTAAAAATATTAGGATCATTCAAATTTGTATAAATTATTTCATCATTAATTACAGATCTTGCAAATGAATAATCAATTATTGTAATTTTAAATTTTTTAGAATTATTGGGTAAATGTATTTCATTAATTAAAATTTTATCTAAGTTTAAATTTCTATGATCATAATTTTCAAAATCTGCATCACATACTATATTTAAAATTTCATTGAAAATTAATGATGCATCTTTCCAAGAATTTAATTTAAATTTCTCTAAATTTATACCACTATAATTCAAACGCATTATAAGGAATAATTGATCTTTATTATTAGGGAATTGATTGTTAGTTATTAATTCATTAATTGAATTTGGTAATGGACCTTTAACTAATTTAGATGAATTTAATTTTATAAAACCTTCTTTATTATTCATGAAAATTGTTAACTTAAGTTCATTAATTGTATTAATTATATTATTATTTGAAATTGATATTACTTTCCAGACATTTGAAGGTTGAATTTGATTATTATGGTTATTATTATTTTGGATAGAAGTTGAATATTCTAAAAGATGGAAATTGTTTTGGGAGGAATTATCTTCTAAACTAGTTAAATAATTCATTGAATCTGAAGATTGGAAATTATTCAAATAATTTTGGAATGAAATAATTTTTGATTGATTACATAATTTTAAAAGTAAAGATTGATTTGAATCTATTGAACTTAAATTTGATTGTTTTTTTTTAAAATTATTTCTGATTTTCTCTCTTGTTTCATTTTCCATTATAGGTGACGATATATTATTTTTATTCAATTTAGTTTCATGGGTATCATCAATTTTCAATTTAGTATTTTTAAGGAAAGATCTTAAATTATCAAAAGATAATTTTCTTGTTGAAATAGTACTATTTCTTCTATAACTTTTATCGTTATTATCTACAATATTCTCTAAATTAATTGATTTCATTGATAGAGATTTTCTTAAACTTATAAATGAAGAAGATTTAGTTATTGTTCGTTTAAATTTATGTAAATTTGATTCAATGGTAGTATGTGATTCAACGATAGTTTCTTCATCGACTGATTCATTTGAATTGTATGATATAAATGATTTCCTATTATTATTGATTGAATCAGGTTTAATATTATTTGAAATTTCCGTTAAAGGTGTAGATGGGGAGGATGACTTAATATTATGTGGATTGACGGTATTTTTATTTGATTGGTTGATATTCTCTTTATCGAAATAACTTTGCATTTTAAGTCTTGAATACGAGAGATTTCTCGATGATGATGATGATGATAAAGAAGCAGGGAATTTTGGATCATTATTTTCATTTGATGAATGAATTTGGAAGTTATTTTGATCATCAACAATTTTAAGTAGTGGTAGAGTTGCAGATAATGAAGAAAGTCTGTTACTCGACATTACAACAGTGTTTTAATAGTGAAGAAAAGGGAGAAAAATGATCAATCATATAAAACTAGAGGTTTTAATTGTATGAAGTTTTGTTTATGTGGAAAAGGGGAAGGAAAGGAAAGGGAAGGAAAGACGGGCTGTGCGCTTCCCGATCCGGCAAAACACAAACAACACGGGGTAGGATAGAGAGTTAGACTACATACAGTGATGGGTATAGAGGTAGGGGTAGAAGTGACACTAAAGAAAGCCACAGTAGCACTTAAGCCTATAGTAGCAGTAAAGCCTAGAGTAGCACTCACAAACTCACAAACTCGCTTTGCTCGTTTGTTCGTTTGTTTGTACCTTCGTTTGTTCGTTTGTTCGTTGTATAGTTATAACAATCAACGATAAAACCACATAATATTTTGCAAATAGATTCAATTGCAAAAGACCAGAATAAAGCAGTAACTGAATTTTTAGGACCCATAGGGAAACGTAGAATATAGGATAGAGGGAAAGGTAGATTTAGAGAACTTTGATTTAAAATCAAAACTGGAGAACGAGCATACCAAAATTTAATAAAATAGAATGGAATATTTTGTAAGAACATTATAATTTTAGAGAATTTATTTTTATTTTTCGAATTATTTGAATTGATTGAATTTGATAAATTAGTTATTTCATCATTTAATTTATCTAATTTCCTATTTAATTTTGTCCATTTAGCGTAATTATCTTGAGCAGAGAGCTTGTTCTTCTCGATTTCAGTTTGACGATGTTCCTTTGATAGTTGAGATAGTTTGAGTATATCAGATTTATCGGTGAATAAAGAGGCCAACCAATTAGCGCATTTTTCTCTGTTGACAATCAGGGGAAGGATAGCGCAGAGTAGGGAGATGATGGTAACAGTGAAAAGCAGTGGTTGAATCTCGACACCTAAAGCGTAGTTCATCGTTCGATAGTTGTAGTGGTGGTTGTGGTAGTGGTTGTAGTATAGTTGGTTGATTGGATGGGCTGAATTGAATTTTCTCGTCAGCGAGAGTTGACCAAATTTTCTGAGGTTGTTGAAATGGTTGTTGAAGATGGTGATTTATTTAGGGCTACTCGATAAGCATGAGTAATTACAACGAGATGGAGTATTCTAGTGATGAAGTTGAACCCTGGATTACACAATATGTTTCAGGTTTTGGTAAAGATTTTTATGTTGAAGTTTCACCAGAATTTATTGAAGATGATTTTAATTTAACAGGATTAAGTTCGAGTGTACCATATTATAAGCAAGCATTAGATTTAATATTAGATTTAGAACCGGAGATACCGATTGAACAAAGTGATGTTGCATTAATTGAACATGCAGCAGAATTATTATATGGATTAATTCATGCACGTTATATATTAACTAAGCAAGGTATGATTGCGATGGCTAAAAAATATGAGAATAATTGTTTTGGATCATGTCCAAGATATTATTGTGAAGGTAGTAGGATGTTACCGATAGGTAGATTTGATTTACCAGGGTATGAAACAGTTAGACTTTATTGTCCAAATTGTAATGATATTTATTTACCAAGTTCATCAAGATATTTGAATACGGATGGAGCATTTTTCGGGACAAGTTTTGCAGGATTATTTATGAAGATGTTCCCGGAAGTTAATAAATCTAAAGAGAATAGACAAAATCAATTTCAATTGAAACTATTTGGATTTAAATTAAATGAGAGGGCTACATGCGGACCACGTATGCAATGGTTGAGATCGTGGCCACGTACAGTTAATGATATGTATGAATATGAAGAATGTGAATTTGAAGTTGCAGATGTAAAGAAGCTGAAAGAGATAGGTTATGAGTACGGTGATTTAATTGCTGAAAGGAGAAATACTCGTATAGTGAGAAGTGAACCTGAAGATGAAGAAGAAGGGGAGGAGGAGGAGATAGAGGATGATGTTGATAGCAATGAGAGTGATGTAGAGGACGGTGCAGATGGGATGGATATTGACGGTAGTGGGCGGAAGGGGGGTGGCGGTGGGGGTGTTGGTGTTGGTGATAAACAGAGTACGAGGGGGACGAGCGGTCGGAATGACAACAGCGGTGGGGAGAGCATGATGAGTATTGTGTGAGGGGGTAGAGTTAGTGTTGTAGTTTACTGTTACTATCTGGTTCTGAACTGATCTGGTTGTATTTGTATAAGATATAGATGTAGGAAGGATATAAGCTAAAAGAGAGTTAGATATGGAGGCTCGGCTGTGCGTGGGTGAGACAGTCAGTAAGTTGTCTTTATCGTCGCACTCACTCACTCACAAACTCGCTTCGCTCGTTTGATCGCTCGTTCGCTTGCGCTAGTTGATGAAGTGGATCACGACAAAGTGGAGCAGCAGCGACGCGAACACGTACTCGGCGAGCGCGCGCTCTGGCCGCAGCGCGAAGCCGCCGCCGGTATTCCCACTGCTCCCGCTGTTCGCGGTCTGCAGCCGCAGCTCGAGCGTCAGCGCAAACTGGCCCGCGGCGCCGCCGAGGCCGCCCAGGAACGCGTTGAACGGGAACGAGCCGCCCACGACGCAGAACGCCAGCT